>OZ005744.1:106580788-106628928 GCA_963930735.1 Dioctria linearis | reverse complement strand
GATTCATTAGATCGTACTGTGTGTCTAGCGTGTAAGTCTAGCTAACAAGAAGGTAATGTAGCTACGAAGATTTTCAATTTGCTATCGGTAGCAATTTAGCTACTGTGGACTTTTTAACTACCAAATTGTAGCTAAAATTTTCTTTTATTTTGACCTTAAATTTTTAACCAAATTCTGAGAAAAAATAGTATGCTGACTAACTTGTACCCCAAATCTAACCTGCTAAAAAACTCACTCCGTCATTTTAGAAAATGTTTGTTCTATTGGGTTGAGCATAGGAAAATAAGGAGGCACAAATTTTAGAGCAAAATTAGTCGATGATAAAGCATCGCAAACCTGCTGCGTTCGATCCTAGAGTAACTTTACCTTTCTTCTTAGTTTTCTTTCAATTTCGATTGATTACGATTTACATCTCTTCCTTACCTTCAACTCCACTACTATCGGCTGGCAACTCCACATTTTGGACAGCTTGGGTTGCCATTCATCAGAACTGCCTACGGTAAAATATCTGTCACTGCTCATGTTATTGAATTAAAGAAAATTTTATAGAAACCACTTTAAATCTGCAATCGATACTGTTGCTTCAAATAAAGTGAGCACTGTGATGAGTGATGGAATCTGTACAAACTAATAGAAAAATACGTCACTCCATTCTTTAGCGATAAGGTTTTGCTATTATTTATTCTGACAATTTTTGGGTTCGCGATGCTTTATTTTCGACGAATTTTGCTCTAAATTTTTGCCAATATTTGAAGCCTAATATTGTCTTTAATGACAAATCGAAGTAAAAAAATGTTAATTTGAATGGAAATTGAAAGCTTTTGTATTAAAATTTCTTATTGACAATTTAGGACAAATTTATTTGCTCTTAGATTAAACTTATATGTGCTTGGGTTTAACTTATTTGTGCTTGGGTTAAACTTATTTGTGCTTGGTTCAAATTTATTTGCTCTTAGGTTAAACTTATCTGTCCTTGGGTTTAACTTATTTGTGCTTGGGTTAAACTTATTTGTGCTTGGTTTAACCCTTATCCTGTACTTAAAAAAAAACGTATATGGTATTAATTGGTCATATTTGCCCAATGTATTTTTATTCACAACTTTGGCAATTATTACAACTTATTTCTATCTGTGAATGCTTCTTACAAATAAAACGAATACATCTGCTGCATTTCGTGAATATTTTGTGCTAGTAGAAAGATTTGGGCACAAAAAACACCGTTCTTGTTTCATGTTTTGCGTCCTTTTTGGTTGTTGCTCCCTTTTGACATCGAAAGCAACACGTTTAGCACCGCTACTTTGCGGCATTTTCGATCGACGTGATATTTCTTCCTGCACTAGAGATGATCCAAGCTCTTCAAGGAAAATGCGTTGTTAAATTTCTTCGTATAATTCCATTGTGGGTTTACTGCTTTCCAGATGACAAAGGCATTCTATGCTGATATAACCAACATATTGTAAAATAGCGATTGAGGCCATCTATTTGTTCTGCGCTTACACGTATACGCTCGTATAAGTTGATCCAACGTATCAACACCTCCCTTTGTTTCATTATAAAACTTTATTATTTCAGGCTTTTTAGCCTCGCCTTCATAGATCTTCCTCACCACACACCAGTTTTTCTTTGGAACGTATGCCACAAGAGTCATTTTATTGATGTTGATGTGAAAAAATTATCGAATGTTATATTTCGCCGCTTTAGGCTCTTTATCAGGTCAAGTACAACACGCCGACCTTGATTTTTCTCAGTCCTGCAATTTCGATCTTTACCAGTATATACTTGCAAAGACCACGCATAATTGGTACCAACATCACAAAGCGCCCACATTTTCATTCCATATTTGCCGAGTTTTGATGGTATATACTGCTTGAAGGGGCATCGACCACGTATTGTAACTAATTGCTCATCAACAGTAACATTTTCATCTGGGTTGAACATCTTTTGCAGGTTTATTTCCCGTTTATCCCAAACATCTCTAATTGGGGGTTAGTTTGTCTCGCGCACGCTTCTCACTTCTGTCCGTTCTTTTATCGAAACGTAAAATTCGAGAAATATTTTGGAATCTTCTGAAACTCATTGTTGCTTTGAATACGGGTATACCTTTCATATCGTCCCATAAACTTTCCAAAGTTTCACCATGAGATCGATAAACTCCAGCCAGTAACAGTAGGCCAAAATATGCCTGAATGGACGTTTGATCAACCGGTATCCAATTATCGCCAAACACTTTTGTGCCTACAGAGAAAAGTGTTATTAGAAAATACTGTTGCAATTTTCCCCAAAAACATGTTAGCTTACGTTCTATGTTAGACATATCAATCATAATTTTTTCAATTGCTGATGGAATAAACTATGCAAATGCAGACTTTATACTGGTAATCCTGGAAATGGCCTATTGAGTTGGTCCAGGTGTAGTGCCTATAATATTTTCAGTAGAATAATGACCCGCACTTGAACGATCCGGTTTTTCAGACCAGAAATATTTCCTGCGTTTCGAAATACACGTTTGTTGACCACAACTTTCGTTAGTTGTAGTTTCCTCTACAACGGAAGCTAAACTTTCGCCATCGGTAATATTTAGTTGGTATACCGATCCGCTGTCGGACAACTATTCATCTTCATCTGAGTCGCTGTCATTAATTTCAGGATTGCATTCTTCACTATCACCACTGCAAAGCATTTTTTCAATTCCTGCAGCACACAATTTTTCCATCTAAGAAATAAATTTTATTTATCGACATATATTGGTATCAGAACAGATTCACGCTTACCTTCAGATCCTATATAATACTGGTAAAAAACGATACACATTTTTCTTTGTACTTTGAATTACACCTAACAGTTGATAACTTGATAGACCAAATGAAATGAATTAACAATTCAGTTGTAACCGAAATTTATACAAAAATTTCTTCCCCACTCGCTAACATGGTTTACTTGTGTGTGGTAAATACTTTTCCAAGAAGAAGAACCCAATTGAATATTGGGTCATCCCACACGAGTGATTACTTTGCTTCTTTTGCGTCTTCCCTAGAAAACCGGTTTGCATACTGCATCAAGAATACTCATGTGGGATGACCAATGTTCAATTGTTTTCTACTTCTAGGAAAGTATCAGATATTACTTTGCTTCTTTTAGCTCTTCCCTAGAAAACCGGCTTGCATACTGCATCAAGAATACTGGTGTGGATGGCCTATTAGGCTATTTGTACACTGGACACACTGAATTAGTCAAAAACTCTGTTTTTACATTCATATTCGTTCTTTTGGGCTATTTATGTGCTATTTACATAAATATAATACTAACGTATTTTCCATGCATGTTAAAAATTTAATAATAATGTACTGGGCAAAATTGACCCACTAATACCACTTGCGTTACTTTTATCATAGCGGCTAATAAAATCAATAAAAATCTACAAATAAATAGTTGTCATTAAATTTTGCCGGGAAGTATTTCTTGTAGATCTTAAATTCCTTCTTGAAATGGGCTTTGTGCAATTTTGACCCATTTGTACAGGATAAGGTTAAATTTATTTGCTCTTGGGTTAAACTTATTTGTGTTTGAGTTAAACTTATTTTTGTTTGGGTTAAAGTTATTTGCTCTTGGGTTAAACTTATTTGCTCGTCGGTTAAACTTATTTGCTCTTCCTTTAAATAAATCTGCGAATGCAAGGGAACTTTTGTATGGCAACCCCACGGAGGAGTTACCCGATTGGTACCATTTTCGAACTAAAATTTAATTTTTTTTAAGCCTGTGTGCAGCTCTTAGCTAAGCATGTTCTCGAGTTATCGTGCAACTTGGCAAAAATTAATGTATCTTTTATGTAGAGTAAATCTGGCAACGGGGACGGCGATATACATACGTGAAATCAGATATCGGGAGTTGACAAACTGTAAAGATGTTTTCTATCAGTTCCACATTGACGTGAATTTGAGTAAGAAATGACCGGAAGAATATCTTTTGCTTATTTTTGACAAGTTCAAGTTGGAGAAAAAATGGGGCACAGAAGTCCACTGCCAACTGATTTTCGAAAACTCATAGTGGGAAAATATAGCACAGAGGAGCTGTGTTATACAAACGTCTATTTCTAACTAAAATTTGAAAAACCGAGATAGAGCAAAATGAAGATATTATCTGCACTTGGTACAACGATCCACCTTCAAAAACAGCGAACAAATCAATTGTGTCCTTTTTTTTTTGTAAATAATCGGATTATGGAGAAAGATCTGTTACAGAAGACCTGAGCGTTACAGATCTATCTTCTAAAACATAATTAAACAGTTCGAAGTCAGCACATTACGTCAAAGTACATGATAAAGTTTACCAAAAACATGTTTATTGAAAGTTGTCATTCAAGAAGCCAAGACAACTTGTCACTGAAATTCAGCACAGCCTCGATGGAGCCAAGGCTCTATGTACTATCATAATCGAAATGACAATCTCTAAAAGTGATTTGTTTGAATTTTCGCGAAAAAAGTTGTTCAACTAAAATAATTTATTTCCAAATAGAGATGAAAACCCAGAAAAAAATCGCGTTATGGTGTTTCAAGAAAATTCTTTAGCGTCGGTTCCAGTGTTTATCGGACGGATAACAATTAATTTCAACTGCCGAAGTAATATTCATCCCGGTTTTGGTCGATCCATAATACCGCAGACAGACTTGCTATTTCAATATTGATATATTGATCTTGCAATTATATATAAAATCTCAGAGACCCATTGCAGTTTACGATACTGAAAAATTAAATAGAGACCTTGTGATTGTTTTATCCTTCGTGTATGAAATGATTATGGTTTATAGCTAGGGTCATATTGTAATAAACTCGTATACTGCGTACATTTTTCGCAGTTTCTATATTAAGCTCCAATGTACTATATACTGAGCGTACACCGAGCGTATAACGAGATGTTTCTCAGTATATAGAGACAGCCTTGCGGTTTAGCTCAAATTACAATATGGATGTAAGTCTGTCTCCAGTATAAGATTCTATTGCTAATTAAAGACGAAATCTTGAGAGATATACAATAAATTTTTAAAATTTTATTAAAATTTAATGAAGCTTTCGATAATATTTTCCAGACTTTCTTATATTCACATTCATAAAAATGAATCTCAAAGCTATTTGTACAATGGCCTAAATTTTTTTTAAATTCACATATAAGAAAGTAAAAAGAAATTCACTTTAAATAAAAATCTACAGCCGTGTGAACTTTATCCAGATAACTTCTGAGATTTATCTAAGTGAATTGAAGTAATAAATTAGAAAGCAACGTGAAAGTTCGTGTTATCAAATTGAGGAAATATCTCAGAAAATTGTAAGTGTCCTAATATTTCAGCGTACACCAAAGTGAGATAGATAAAAACAATACTTATACTTTGCCTTAAACAAAGTGATTTTTAAGAAAAAAAAAAGACAAATGTGGAGAGCCGTCAGAGCCATAGGAAGTTTAAAACAGAAATTTTCAAGTTGGCTTGAAGTTCTTTCTTCTCCCGGAGAGTTGTACGTATGAGTGAATATATGTAAGTCCAACAAATATATCATATGCCGTAGAAACTTTTGTGTGTTTACAAACATAAAGAGGTCATTAGAAAGTATACAGGAAAGACTAACGCGAAACTGTAGCTTAATATTTGCAGAAAATGTATCTTTCATTGTGCTATTATCATCTGTTGATAGATTATTGAGGATAAACAGTATGCTTGTATTCCTAGATATGATGTTATCGTTAGCAAATTGGTATACTTTGAGACTCAAATGCGATAGTTGTGGATATAAAAAAAATTGTTAATATACAGAGATGTTACACAATGCGACTTTAGATTGGTATTAGATCTAATTGATAACTATAGATTACACTAACTGTTTGAGTGGGATGGGTAAAAGCTAGCTCCTGCATTTGCGGACAACTATGCATATCGCTTGGTGTTAATCTGGACGGGTAATGATTCGAGTTTTTAGCCTCACGTGATGAGGTTCCGCTCAATTTCGTTGAAAGTAAAGATCTTCTATTTGAAATTGCAGCTGAATGCTTCCGTAATTTATTTGACATCTTTTCTAGAAGAATAGAAGACATTCCTGAAGTACCTTCTTTTATAAGGTAAAGTATAAAGGATTCAATAACACGGAGAGCTCTGGAGTTGGCGAGATGAGAGCACCTTTGAATTGGGAGTTCTATAACTGCGGGAATTTGTTTTGAGAATTGCCGAATTCTCTACAGTATTGCCTGTTTTTATTGTTTTTGTGAAGGTACCTAGCTACTTAGGAATTTCCAATTCAAATTATGGATTCACCGCATACCATGGCTATATTGAGAAATTAAATACCTTACGAAGATCCAGCAAATACCTACTTACAGCAATATATCCATCTTGGTGTCTCATGGTACCCGCTAAAAGTCTTAAATCACGCGAAAAATTATTAATTTTGATGTCCTGGTATAACTTTGAATTTACATATCCTGAGCTTATCCCTGCAATTTACAGTAACTCCTGATTTTTTAAATTCCTTCCACCTAGGCAGAGCTTTATCGGAGAAAACGAGAACTTTTATCTCCCGAATTTCCCAACATTCCGGGACCCAGATTACGTAGAATACGGTTCCTGATCTCACTTTACAAGAGTAGAAATAAATCTGACCTTTCTAACAACTACAGACCTGTATAATGTATATCTACCATAAATTGCGTTTCGGAAGTCTATGAGGCATTGTTGAATTTTTGTGTGCCCAGTAATGAGTTAAGCATTTTAGCAGGACCTTCAACACAGTCAATTCTGATTCAAAAAACATCTCTAGTTGGATTTTCTTGTTTACTGATTCATCAATGGTGCAAAATGGGTTTTAATATCCCCAGTACTTTTTCTTCTAGTGATAAAAGAAAACGCCTGGAGTACCAAAGGAGCGCATTCTCGGTCCAGTTCTCTTTATTCAATATAAAATAATATTTGCTTACTCTTGCCAAATCACTAATTTCAAATTTTGTGGTCATGAGCGTAGCGAGGTAGGGGCATTGTGTTTATTGTATTTGAACGTGGAAGGAAGGAAGACATATCTTCAATACAATCACAGGAAGAATAAATATCCCCAACAAAATCAGCATCTTCAACTGCAAGAAGTCTTCGCCCGGACGCGCGACGCATCAATTTCATTTACATACATCCCTTAAAGACAAAATCATAGGAATATAACAGCAAAACCAAGGAGTATTGAAAAGAAGGTAGAAAATAAAATTTTATATTTCAGTCTTTTATTTTAAATTAATTATATTAGTTATATCAATTGTGTTATTGTTATATATCATTATTGTTATCAGTGGTGTTAAACAAACTAGCCCTCTATAAACCACTTTTGTGTGGAGCATCTTTTCTCCCCTATATAGTATATATACATTTATAGAAAGTGTGCTTATAAAGAAGCAAAATCAGAAAGTACAGAACAGTTTTTTTTCTTTCTACCAAATAAGCCTTTTTAAAAAAAAAAAAATTACTTATTTTTTACATTTGCTCTTCCACGAAGCGACCTCTGCGCTAAATCCTTGTCAGCTTGCTGACCAGAGGACTTCAGAAAAATCAATTATCGATCCCGTGCGATAGAGCTCCATAAGCCTATTTTTCAGAGGAAAGATTTTGGTTGGAAAAAGCGAATTTAAATTGCATCCTTTATTTATCAAATAAACTTCGCATTTTTCCAAAATACTTTCTGCATAGAAATATTTTATTTGTAAATTAACATCCTTTCCTTTTATCGACTTCAAACTCATTATCTGGTTTCATTAACAAAGAATTTGCGAGACGACTTGAAATTGCTTACGATTTTGTTAGAATCACGCTCCAGGTTCAAGAAATTTTAAATTTTTATGACGGCAATTCTCATTTATAATTAGCCAATGAAACTGGTTTTCTAATCAGAGAAAATTCGTTCACAGTATAATTTCCGCAATTTAATTTCTTTTATAATCAATGAAACTGCGTTTCTATTATAATTTTCTGCCAGTATAATAAAAGAGTCATAAATGCTCCCTCCCCGACAAACCACAGTTTCCTCCCATTCCATTGGATCTACAGTTATACAAGACCCATGTCATCGCCAAAAATTTTTACTCTCGTAAACAGTCGAACCAACCCTTATCCTTTTTACTATTTTTCATTAAACAAACATGACTGACGAAAACAAATCTTTCGATGAGCTTTGCTTGTCACAAGTCCCAAAAACGGCAGAAATTAGACAAATTCTGGCAGACTATCATAGAGCCAATAAAAGCAAAAGGACTTTAGACTTTACTTCTGAAAAACTCCAAAATTTGGAAGACGTATGGGTTTCATTTGAAAAAACGGAAACCCTGATTCAAGATCATGAAGATTTTACTGAAACTCATGATTATTTTAAGCAGTCATGCTATGACAAAACAGAGGACTGGTACAATCTTACAAAGCCAACTCTGTCTGATAGGTTGAAATCCATATAAATCCATACAGAGCACAAAAATAACCCGTTTTACATTCCACTTCCAAAACCTTCACAAAAAACAAGTGCAGCTGATAATCAGGACAGCACAGACAAAGTGCAATCAAATACAGTACGGTTTCGGTTGTAAGAAGATAGACGAAAAACATTAACCCATATTATTCAATCTATAGATAATAATTCACTTGCAACTGCAACCCAGCATACTTAAACCAAAAATTAAACTAGTTGCACAAATATTGGGACGATTTTGAAGAAACACATAACGAAATAATCTTGAATGTTGCCCAAGCTGTTGGGCTAATCAGCAAAACAACCCACAGTTGCAGAACACTAGCATGCGAGGTTATTGTTTAGCAACTGCTGATTATTTCGGTGTGGTGCCTTTGGCTGCTGGAAGAATCTTCCGTATAGCGGGCCATAACAAAAGCACTTTTTTCTGAGATATTGAAAGAGGTCACCAAAGTTTGTTCCAAAGTTGTTGCTGTATAATCCTATATTATTTCAACAGAACGTGCTTCTGTTTACATGCTTTGCTCTAAAGAGGGTGGGTGTTACCAGTATCGGGAGACCGTGGGAATTCCATATTCTGGAAATTCTGCCATTAAGATATTGAAAAGTAGTATATTAATATGTAGTAGCATTGATTACTTTACGCCTAGTTTGCTAATGTACTTTTATAGAAATCTCTCCTGTATCAATAAAAATTAATTAGTTTTCGAAAGTTACGTGAACTGAAGTTTTCCTTTTGGTGTATTTCTTATGCTTTTGGTGGTCGGAATTCGCATAATATACACATTGGCCAGAACGACATTTGTCTTTTTTCTTAAAAAAATTTATGTAGAGTAGATATACGAAAATTCATTATTATGACTAATTTGAATGGATTTTGAAGTTATTCAAAATTTTGCAAATAATTGAAAAAAATCAATTATGCTTGTATGTATATCTTACTACATGAAAGAAGAATGAATGAATGAAAAAATTGCAAATTATTAGTAATAATTGCTTCGTATTTCTGTGGGAGCGGGGGGAGCCTTCACGGGCTTCTCCAGGAGAGCGGGGGGCATTGCTCACCCGTGCCGCTACTTCGCTATGCGCATGACCACAATATTTGAAATTAGTGATTTGGCAAGAGTAAGCAAATATTATTTTATATTGAATAAAGAGAACTGGACCGAGAATGCTCTCCTTTGGTACTCCAGGCGTTTTCTTTTATCACTAGAAGAAAAAATACTGGGGATATTAAAACCCATTTTGCACCATTGATGAATCAGTAAACAAGAAAATCCAACTAGAGATGTTTTTTGAATCAGAATTGACTGTGTTGAAGGTCCTGCTAAAATGCTTAACTCAATAGTTGGCACACAAAAATTCAACAATGCCTCATAGACTTCCGAAACGCAATTTATGGTAGATATACATTATACAGGTCTGTAGTTGTTAGAAAGGTCAGATTTATTTCTACTCTTGTAAAGTGAGATCAGGAACCGTATTCTACGTAATCTGGGTCCCGGAATGTTGGGAAATTCGGGAGATAAGAGTTCTCGTCTTCTCCGATAAAGCTCTGCCTAGGTGGAAGGAATTTAAAAAATCAGGAGTTACTGTAAATTGCAGGGATAAGCTCAGGATATGTAAATTCAATTAAAACTGAGAAAATGCTTTGCTAGAAAGTTATGCCTGAGTGTTACAGGCTCAATTTCATTTGGATAGCCGCTAAATTTGCAGACTTGAGAAGCCTCGACGGAAATTTTGTTTTTTCGCAATATTAACTCTGTGTGTGCGGATCGTAGAGCAATGGAGCATTTTCTGAATAATTTAGAGTATAGAGTAGAAAATTATAAGTGTACAACTGTAGGGGTTGGGGATCCTATGGGGTATGGGGTCGTACCACTCCCAATAGATGCTGTCCAAAATGCATCCGCTTTGGTATCAAATTAAAGCGGGAGCAGAGGGAAATCAAGTGCAGTTGTTTGTTTTTTGATCCTATAAACTTCGTAACTGAATTTTACCGCCGAAAATCGATTTTTTGAATTTGAATCATAACATCTATTCTTTCTGTCACATTCATTAGAACTCTTCTATGAACGTTTTTCATATACTAAGTCAAAGACTTACGAGCTCTACTCAATAACAAATGCTATATATGTCCATTGTTTGATCCAAAAATGGCTATTTTTATACCCTAGATGAAATCTTTAGAGTATACTAAGTTTGTCGTTCCATTTGTAACACCTCGAAATAATGATGTTAGAGCAAAATGGATAGGACACCCACGCATAATATTAAAAGTTATTTTGTTTTTTGCATGTCCGTCCATCTGTCCGTCCGTCTGTCCGTCTGTGCGCACGATAACTCGAGAACGCGTATACTTAAGAGACAGACTTTAAAGAACAAAGTAAAATTAAGTTCGAAAATGAGACAAATCGGGCAGCTCATTCGTGGGGTTGCCATACACAAATTTCGGACACTGCCTGAGACCGCGTCGACGTAGAGAGCTGAAATTTGATACATGGTGTTGCCATTGTACTAGCAAATAAAGTTTCAAAAATTGACTAAATCGGGCAACTCCTTCTTGGTGTTGCCATATAAAAACTTTAGGTTTTTTACGTACTCTTGAAAACGATCAGTCCGAGACATTTTAATTGCACTTAAAACTTCTTCAGAATACGAAATTCTATAAAATTGGTTTTAATCATTTTTTCTGTGCGACAAACCAATTCTAGCTTTTTTACTTGTTATTTTTAAATAGGACTTATTTCAGTTACTTACAATAATCTCTGAAACTATTTATCGGAGCCAAAGATTAATCACATACCTGACTAGAAACAAAATGTAGATAACATTTCATCCGTTCAAACAAACTTTAACGTGAATATTGACATTTTGAGATCATCCATTTTGTACTCCAGGACATCAAAACTAATAATTTTTCGCGTGATTTATGATTTTTAGCGGGTACCATGAGACACCAAGATGGATATATTGCTGTAGGTAGTTATTTGCTGGATCTTCGTAAGGTATTTAATTTCTCAATATAGCCATGGTATGCAGTGAATCCATAATTTGAATTGGAAATTCTAAGTAGCTAGGTACCTGCACAAAAAACAATAAAAACAGGCAATACTGTAGAGAATTCGGCAATTCTCAAAACAAATTCCCGCAGTTATAGAATTCGCAAATCCAAAGCACTCTCATCTCGCCAACTCCAGAGCTCTCCTTGTTATTGAATCCTTTATACTTTACCTTATAAAAGAAGGTACTTCAGGAATGTCTTCTATTCTTCTAGAAAAGATGTCAAATAAATTACGGAAGCATTCAGCTGCAATTTCAAATAGAAGATCTTTACTTTCAACGAAATTGAGCGGAACCTCATCACGTGAGGCTAAAAACTCGAATCATTACCCGTCCAGATTAACACCAAGCGATATGCATAGTTGTCCGCAAATGCAGGAGCTAGCTTTTACCCATCCCACTCAAACAGTTAGTGTAATCTATAGTTATCAATTAGATCTAATACCAATCTAAAGTCGCATTGTGTAACATCTCTGTATATTAACAATTTTTTTTTATATCCACAACTATCGCATTTGAGTCTCAAAGTATACCAATTTGCTAACGATAACAAGTTGAGTGCGTGGAGTCAGCTGGAGCAGACGTTCCATCCTGCGTGTTACTGTGTCAAAGTGATAAATAGCGATCAATCTGTAGTGCAGTGCTGTGAAATTTTTTTTAAATATAATTTTTTTTATGTGTATAATGACTCTTTTATTGTTGGCTCTTTGGCTCTTTTAAAAATTCCTTAAAAGTAGGTGGCAAAAGGCTCTACAAAGTGTAAAAAAAGACGCTAGCTAAACTAAAGTTGTAAAAGTCAATAGGGACAAGTAAAACAATTAAACTAAACAAATGACACAAAACTTAAACAAAATGACACAAAAAGTAAAACAAATTCAAACAAAATGCTCAAAAGAGTCTATAAACGGTCACGAGAATTTTGAAAAAACATTAAGTAATAACCAAAAGTTTAAAACCAGTCCCAATTTTGACAATTGGGTAAGTGGCAGTTCCAAGAAGTTCCAAATTTTCAAAATAAACTAATAAAAATACCCTAAACGAGCGAATTTCAACATAAAATTTTGTAATTTAGAACCGAGACAGAAACCGAGTTAGAAAAAAGAAAAATCGAACGAACGAAAAATTTACGCGATACCGTTATAGAGTCCCGCGAGGGCAGCCTGTAGTATCATAGACCTCTACAAACTGCCCTCATCATCCCTCCAGCTTAGCATCTCTAACAGAGTGCTTGTCCTTCCCACAGTACTTGCAACGATTCCTAAGCGGGGAGAAGCCCCGTGGACTAGTGTTGCAAATGCTGTGGCCTGTTCTCACCAGCGAAAGACAAGAACTCCATCCTGCACCGACGATAGTGGCTGCCATGTGCAGTTGAATGTGTCTGCGTTCGTTGCCAGATATTCGAGACGTAAACGTCTCTTCAACCTGTCAACGAAGTGGCGCTTAAGTGCGTGTGCGTGGTGTTGTGGGTCAGTGTTCTGATTCCCATCTTCGACTCTCATGTAGTACAGGTGAATTGTAGATTTGGTCAGTGTCAACACAAAGCTAATCAAACAATTCACTCGACTACAGACCCTTGGTCCCCATAGAAACGATGTCCTAGTAATGCCGAAATTCGGGTGGATCAACTGACACATACCGCGCACGAGATCCATTAGACCCTGCAAAGCCGGACAAGTGAAGAACCTGTGAAACAGGGTGCCTTCACCACCACAAACTGTGCAAATCCTTTGAACTCGGCGGTCGATATGTGACAATTGATTAGGATGTATAAGACTGTGATGCAGCAATTTGAATGCTACATCAGCATCTTTGTAACTAGAAGGATAACTGTAGACTACTCTGCAAGTTATCCCTCCCATCACGCCCATATTCACCCTGAGGTGTGTTCGCCATCTGTTGTATCCTGTATACTCCGGAGGTCTTATGGACATAAGCACGTCACGGAGCACACGTGTTGTAAGTGTGCTGAAAGGTGTGTGTGGTGGTCTGTTCAGAACGAAAGCATCTTCCAACTTAGTGCCAGGGTCACTGGTCCCAAGTTGGCGAAATCTCTCCCGCGCAGAAGCAGCCAGGTCGTGTAGTTGTACAGTGTTAGTGTTTATTCGACAGTTTCCAGAGATATCAATAATATCTCCGAGAACCGTCAGTGTATGCGTGTCAGCTTCAAAACCCCGAGCATTACCGAACACTGAATCTATTAATTCAGGATTAAACCTGATTGGAATCGACGCGAATTGCGTGTACCTTAGAGCATTCCACTGAAGGTGAAATGCTGGCCTGATTCTGCCCCAGGTCTGAATCGTTGAGATTAGATCCTGTGGCCAGTCACGAGGATAAGGTGGTCGAACAGAGAGTAGGTAGTAATACTCCCCTATGCCGATCCCTCCCAGTACATTCACCCACAGTTGAGAAATCAAGCTGTCTCTCTGGCAGAACACTCGTTGGAATGCACGCACTTGGAGACACCTTGATTTCACAACCAAGTTAGTGAGACCTAATCCACCTATATTGACTAGCAGACAGAGCGTGCTTTAAGCAACCCATCGTCTTCCGCACCAAAAGGCGTCTATCGCTTTTGCTTGAAGAAGACTTACGAAGCCTTCATCAAACGTCTCAGACTTTAGCAGATGAACGATGGACGAGGTAATCAAATAGTTTATCACGACTGACCTACCCATTAAGGATAATGGAAACAGTCGACTACGCCATGAGTTTACAGCTCTAGAGAGTTTCTCAAGAGCGATGCGGCTATTATTTGATTTACTCTCGCGTCCGATATACACACCTAAATACTTCAGGCAAGTATTAGTCCATTGGATGTTCAGTGGAGTATCTGTACGATCTCTCCACCGTCCACACCACAAGCCTTGACTCTTACTAAGGTTGATTTTAGCGCCCGCTATACGTTCGAACTGTTCGAAAACAGCACGAGCGACCGGAAAAGCTTCATCTCTTGTCACGAAAATAGACAGATCATCCGCATACGCCAACATAAGAGGCCTCACATTGGTATATGGCAGATGAACCGCATACTGTCCGAGCATTCGACGAAGATTCACCAGTAGCGGCTCCAACGAAAGATCATAAAGCATACCTGACAATGGACAGCCCTGTCTGATACCTCGATGAAACGAGATAGGAGCCAGAACTTGTCCTTGATGCTTAATCAAAATCGCTGAATCTCTATACAGTTTCCCGACGATATCGAGCCACCTGGGCGGAAACCCAAATGCCTCGAGAGCAGTCAAGAGATACTCGTGCGAGACACTATCAAAAGCCTTTTGCTGGTCAAGTGAAATCATGGCCATTTGTGTACCTGTCTGCTCATGGTAGGCAAACAAATGCTTGGCTACCGCGATGTTGTCGTAGATACTACGACCAGGTACACAATAGGACTGTTCCGGGTGTATTACCGAAGCAATCACTGAGCGGAGTATCGCCCCTAATGCTTTGCAGACGATTTTGTAGTCTACATTGCATAGGGTTACTGGCCTCCAGTTCCCCATCCTCTGCAAATCTCCCTTCTTTGGAATCAAGCGCATAACAGATCTCCTCCAACTAGAAGGAAAGTCTGAATGTGTCTCAACCGCCGAATTGAAGACTTCCAAAAGGTCAGGAATTAATAAATCCCTGAAACGTATGAAGAATTCTGGAGTCAAGCCGTCATAACCAGGTGAAGTGTGTCGCCTTAGATCCTTTGTCGCAGCAATCATATCCTCCAATGTGATTACTGTATCCAGGAGCTCCTTACTGTCTTCAGAGAAAGTGGGAATATTCTCAAGAAATTCATGAGTGGTCGAGGATGTTGTCGACGTCGATTCAGAGTAGAGACTACTGTAGTAGTCTCGAATATATTCTGATAGCTGTTGTCCGTTGAGGACTTGTCCAGATTCATCAATTATCGATTCGACCTCACAAGAAGCAGTACGACGTCTAGTCGCCTGAAAGAAGTACTCAGTTGGAGAATCACCTTCTCTCAGCCAGCGCGATTGGCCGCGCAGCACAAACTCCAAGCTGTGCTTGTAAGTCTGTGTGGCCAAGCGTTCCTTTATTCCATTGAAATAAAGAATCAACCACGGCTGAGTTGGGAGAGAGCTGCCACCCGAGAGACCTCGGCCGACAAGCTAGAAGCTTGATAGCCACTTCGATTGAAACTCGTCTCGATAAAAGACCGAATCTGGAGCTTTCCAACATCCCACCATTGACTAAGAAAAGGAAAGTCAACTTTCCTCTCTTACCAATCGTGCCAGAATTCAGTGAACTCATTGCTGAACTGCTCGGAATTCAACAAATAGTTGTTGAATATCCAGTATGCAGTTCTTCTTTCAACTAGAGTGCTGGTCGCCACTACAAGAAGATGATTGCTAACGGAACACACTTCATGAGTGACACCAACGAAATGTTCTAGTATTCCAGGTGAGACGTAAAGTCTATCAATTCTGGAGCCTGCGAGACTTCCATGGATATTTCGCGAGACCCTCGTGTATGATCTAGTCGTAGGATGTATCCAACGATAGATATCCACGAGTCTGAAAACACTGACAAAATTCCTCAATCGAGTAGCATTGACAGAGTTGAACTCAACTCCAGAGTGCCGATCCATTGAGGGATTCAGAGTGCAGTTGAAATCACCTCCGAGGACAGTTTCGCCGCTAAAATTCACCAGACAGGACTGAACACTATCAAGAACTTGTCTTGTAATGTCCTGGTCATGAGGAAGGTACACGTTTACTACCTTGATATGTTTGTCTTGAACGACAAAATCCAAGGAAGAAGCGAAGCCTGGGAAGATATCTGTATAGACAGGAGACGATAGTGTAAATTTGTTGGATACAATGATTGCCACCCCTGAGCCTCGGCGAGGCGCAGGTGTGGCAAACATTGCATAGCCAGTGTGTAAATAAGCATAGCGCTCAAGTTGTGTATATGTGTCTTGTGTAAAATTCGTCTCCTGTAGAAGCGCGATGTCTATATCGAACATTTTGACATGTTCGATAGTGCTGTGTAACCTTGTATGTGCACTTAAACCCCCGGTGTTGATCGAAGCTATCTTGCACATTCAAAGAGATGAAAAGCTCAAACGATGAATGTGCGACGTCTATTGACGAGGAGAATCGGCCAAGCGATGCTCCTGAAGCAACTCCTCCACCTTCCTATGAAGTCGTTCTAACCGAGCAACATCGTTGTACTTCCTCCTCTTCCTGGACTCCTGTTGTAGGAGTTGAAGCTGAGGAAGTAACAACTCTGGCCTCTCCAGCTCCCTTACAAGAATACTCAAGATTTTATCTGAATTCTTCTTGTACTGGAGCTGGGTAAGAATTTCGGAGATCTTCTTCCTAGAAAGGGTTTCCATCCCCTTCGAGACCTCAAATTGGCTACCAGTCGAAATGATACTATCACACGACTCGTAGCCACCGAGGCTCGAAAGACCAGTCTCATCAAAACCGGTCATGTCGCAGTCCGAAAGCTGCTCAAGAGATGCTTCCACCTCCCTTACAACAACCTTCGGAATGCCAGCTCCACTATCGTCCTCCTCCGAGTGAGGCCGCTTTGATGCGACTGGCTTTGCTGGCTCTGGAGGAGGCAGCATCACCCGGTCCACCTTCGTCTTCCTCCACGTCCTCTTTTTTTTAACTACATGGCTAGTCGACTCCTCGTCGGAAGTAGCCGTGCCTTCACGTGCCGACGTGGCGCCGTTTACAGCCATAACTATTTTTGCCTCTAGGACAACTTCGGGCACCTTAACCACTGGCTGCTCCAAAATAGCAGGTTGAGTGCCGGCCGAAGGCTCCTTCTCCAGATCCACTACTGTAGCAGTGGCTTCCTTCGAGGGAACCCTCGGTTCAGCCTTCTTCCCGGTTCTCCTGGGGCAGTCAGCAATAAAATGCCCTACCAAATGGCAAGCATGGCATTTCGCTTCGGTGCCAACGTCTATCCAGTGCCTGGAGCCGGATAAGCTCAGATAAAAGCCCTTTGGAAGCGTACACCCCTTATTTAAGGTGATGGACGCCTCCCGACTAGTACCGAAGATACCCCGCCCGAGACCCTCGTCCCCAATTTTTAAGGGAATGGCACGAACGTTGCCATGAACCTTCCCAAATCTTCCCAAGAAATTTAGGAGGTCTTCATGGCAAGCTCGCATAGGGACCCGTGAAAACACGACCTTCGTGGGCTTTTCCCTGAGTGGGAACGGCACAAGGTGTCTACCCTCCACCTCGATGCCCTCAAGCATAAGCTTGGTAGCGCTTTCGAGGGTTGTGGTATACACCTCAGCCATTCCCCCAGCTATTATCCCCATGGAGAATAGCTGCTCACAGGAGATGACGCGGAAGATCGCCTTCAGGTATTCAGTCTGAGCGCATCCTCTGATGTGCTCAAGCTGCATCCCGTAGCTCTCGTCCTGCCACCTCCCGTCGAAGAAGCCCTGAAGACCCGCACTGGTCTTGGGCCGAGGCTTACCTGCGTCCAATGGGGCTGGACGAGGAGTGATGCCCTTTCCTATAATTTCAATGGTGGAAGCCTGTTTGGAACTGCCACTTACCTGTGCATACGATATGCCTGATACTAACGCAGGGGATCGTGGTGCTGCTTCTGAGCTAACTGCTGTTGCTGCTGATTCGGATGGTTGCTTCTTAGAGGCGTTTACCTTCATTGATGAAAGCGGTGGCCTCATTATGACACCAGTAGGTTTTGGCGCTGAAGATGAAGCGGCTTTGATGACTTCCATCAAGCTTGGATTTTTTGCTTGACTTGAGTTCGTCAACTGCACACTTGCTACAGCTGCAGATGTTGCAGCTATTTGTCCAGACTCTTCTCGGATAGGAGCAGCCGTCCTGGCCATTGTATTCTCCAATGGAGGTGGCTGCACATTTTTGGCATTGGCCTCTTCTTTTGGGCCCTTATTGGCCTTTTCGGTGGGCCCTTGGGGGTTTTTCTTTGATGAAGGAGGAGACACATTTTTGATTTTCTTCCTCCGTACATTCAACTTGAGGGGATCATCTGTCCCCCCAGAGTCGCTGCTGCTCGAGCTCATTGGGAGCCCGGCAGTGTAAATTATTTATATTTTGCAATTAATTAATTTTTTTATTTTCCTTACTTGTGTCCGAAATTTTTAGATTATCGAAGTAATCACGTTTTAATTTTGACTAGAAATTTTTTTACTGTTGCCACGTTGTCATGGCAACTACCGAAATTAAAATAAATTAAATGCTCCAAATGTCAGAATTTTCAAATTTCAATATTTTTTTACGCTTTTTTATTGGTTTTCTAAGTTAGATTAAATTTTCACAAAATTTCTCGTTGAAAACACACTCACTCACTGTTCTTTATTTACTGCACTTTTTTACTATTATTACACTAATTTAATGCTGTGCTTTTTCGGAGCTAAAACTGACGCGTCCGCTCTCTGCGATAATAATAATAATAATAATAATAACAAAAATTCGCCGCACCGTTTTTTATTACATAAAAAATAAAAAATACCAGCCAAGTCCAGGGCTTTTCTATGCCCTGCCGGCATTCCACAAGCCACCAGCACAGTACGGTGGCGTTTAACAAATCTTTCATGTACATCAGTGTTCAGTGCAAGGTCATTAGCCCTTGTCACTGATCAGCAATACGGGTGTCCCCAGCTGTGGTCATTGAACTGCACGGTCTGAGGTACTGAAAGCAGCAAATAGGCATAACACTATTGCTGTTTTTTTTACCTCGCTGTGTCGTTGACTGCAGCTGGGTGCCCCTAAATAAATATTTGTGTTGTTGTGTGTCGCTCTTTCTTCTGCTTTTTTTTTGTTTTGCTTTGGAATATGCAGAATTTTATTTTAGAATTTTGCAACATTCGCGGATTGGGCGCAAATCGTTTTTCGGTGTACTGCCACCTTCAATCAAAAAATCCGGCAATTCTTGCGCTAAGTGAAACCAAGGTCGTTTCTGATGCTAATTCTAATCAATATCACGTCCCTGGTTATAGCTTAGTGCCTCTTTTTTCTCCACATAGGGGGATCGCAATATATATTCGGAATGATGTGGCCTTTACCATTCTAAAAGATTTTCCACCTTCTGCCAATCCTGAGTTTAATTACATCTGGATCAGGTTCAAACTTCACAGGCACATCATCTACTTTTGCTTCCTTTATCGCAGCCCAAATATGCCTGATGACGACACGGTATCCGCATTTGACAATATCTCCAACAATATTGATCATTTGCTTTCTGTCTCCCCCTCTTCCGAAATCGTCCTGGCAGGCGATTTTAATGTCCATAACATACCGTGGCTCAGACATTCTTCTACTACAAGTCCTGCGGGCCGATTTGTTGAACTATTTTGTGAATTTTCAATTTGCATCAGCTAGTGGATGCACCGACGAGAATCCCTGATGCAGCTGGAGATAGGGCCAATTTACTAGATTTGTTTCTGTCATCTCACCCTGACAAATATTCTATCTCAGTCGGCTCCCCTCTTGGTAATTCAGACCACTGTCTAATCACGGCTCAATTTATCACCTCATCTCTGCGCCGCCCCACTTCTCCACCTTCAAGTAGGCTTCTCTGGCACTATAAGAACGCTGATTGGGAAAGTCTCAATCAGTATCTT
Organism: Dioctria linearis; assembly: GCA_963930735.1. Classification (NCBI taxonomy): domain Eukaryota; kingdom Metazoa; phylum Arthropoda; class Insecta; order Diptera; family Asilidae; genus Dioctria; species Dioctria linearis. Next base: position 106,608,795 of record OZ005744.1, on the reverse strand, counting down.
AGAGATATAGATTGGTCGGTCTGTTTTGCTTCGAGGGATGCTGATGAATGCACATTAGAACTTAGTAACTTACTAAGTCTAGGCATGCGTGAATATATTCCGTATTCATACAGCAGATCTCAACAACAGCAAAATCGCTCTTGGTTTAACGATAAGTGCAACCAAGCTATTAAAGCGAAAGAGTCTGCTTTTCGCGCCTATCAAGTGCATCCTTGTCCAGAACTGAAAGAAATCTACAAGACTGCACGGAACACCTGCAAGTCCATTATCCAGAGAGAAAAATTTCTTTTTGACCAGAATGTTAGACAAAGAATCTTGGCAAGCCGCAAAGGTAATAAAGGTTTCTGGTCCCTGGTCAAAACCATCAGGAACAACTTCAGCAGTTCCTCTATATCTTCACTACTTAATAATGGTGAAGTGGTTGTTGACTCCCAGGATAAAGCTAATATTTTGGCTGCTAGATTCGCATCAAATTCTTTTCTTCCACCCACTTCACAGGCACCTGTTGTGCATCCCCCGTGCGGATGTGTACAAGAACCAATACACATCCGTACGAGGGATGTGTTGAAGGTTCTTAATGGTATCAACGTCTCTAAAGCCGCAGGACCTGATGGTTTCTCGCCCCTATTAATTAATAGCTGTGCCTCATCCTTGGCTAAACCTCTGCGCAAACTATTCTACCTGTCCTATTCGACAGGAAAATTTCCCACTGCTTGAAAACTAGCTCACGTTCAGCCTATTCCCAAGAAAGGAGAGGGTAGCGATCCCTCAAATTATCGACCAATTGCAATCACTTCGATTCTTTCAAAGGTTTTTGAATCTATCATTTACTCCAAATTAACGAAGTATCTGGAAACCAATCAGCTCATCAACGATCGCCAATACGGCTTCCGGCACGGTCGCTCATCTGGAGACTTCCTGACTTTTCTTACGGAACGTTGGAATCGTAGTCTTCACAATTTTGGTGAGTCGCAAATCGTTGCTCTAGATATTTCAAAGGCCTTTGATAGAGTCTGGCATCCAGCCCTTTTAGCAAAACTTAAAGCACTCGGTCTCCCCCCTCCTCTTCTATTATGGATTGAAAGCTTCCTATCTAGTCGCCAAATACGTGTTGTATTAGATGGCGTTACATCTGAACCGCATCCCATAAATGCCGGTGTGCTTCAAGGCTCTGTTATCTCTCCAACTCTCTTTTTAATTTTCATTAATGATCTGCTTTCCCTTACTTTCAATCCCATCCATAGTTTCGCAGATGACAGTACTCTTGATTTCGCTTACTCCTTTGACACTCTTGCGGAATCCAGGGGAATGCCGCATGTGTTAAACGAGATTGCATGACTAGATCATTGAATAACGATCTTAACAGTATTCTCGCTTGGGGCAAAGCAAATCTCGTCGAATTCAATGCATCTAAGACCCAGAGCTGTCTCATCTCATTAAAACAAGATCATAACTTAACCACTCCCGTTTCGTTTGAAGGAGCATTAATTTCTGATTCAACGTCACTAAGAATTCTTGGCATTAATATTTCCAGCAAGTTAAGCTGGACAGATCACATCTTCTCGGTTGCCAAAGAAGCATCAAAATGTCTTGGTTTTTTGAAAAGGTGTAAGAAATATTTCAGCCCATCAAATATAGCGCTCCTCTACAAGTCCTACATCAGACCTAGAATGGAATACAATTCCCATATCTGGGCCGGGGCTGGTCGCACAGCCTTAGCTTCATTGGATATTATCCAAAAGAGAGCCTGCAAGCTCATTGGAGATGTGGCAATTACTCGTCATATCGACTCGCTCGAGCACCGTCGCAATGTTGGATGCCTTTCGCTCCTTTATCGCTATATGCATGGTCAATGTTCTGATGAAATATCTAGTCTGATCCCTTGTAGAATAGTTCCTGCAAGCAATACTTGCGCTGCATCCCGCGCTCATCCTTTTACCCTTCAAATTACCTTCGGCCGTACACTTAAATTCCGTGATGCTTTCTTATCCCGAACTGTGCGAATGTGGAACAGTCTACCATCTTCTGTCTTTCCTCCGGCATACAACCTGCGAAAGTTTAAGGGCGACATACATCGGCACCTCCGCCGCTCTCCTCATATCCCTTAATCCTTTCCCTATCTCCTTCCTGCCACGCTGTGCTTTACATCATAGGGTATCCCCTGAGCTTGGCTTAATAATATAAAAAAAAAAAAAAAATCATATCTAGGAATACAAGCATACTGTTTATCCTCAATAATCTATCACCAGATAATAATAGCACAATGAAAGATACATTTTCTGCAAATATTAAGCTACAGTTTCGCGTTAGTCTTTCCTGTATACTTTCTAATGACCTCTTTATGTTTGTAAACACACAAAAGTTTCTACGGCATATGATATATTTGTTGGACTTACATATATTCACTCATACGTACAACTCTCCGGGAGAAGAAAGAACTTCAAGCCAACTTGAAAATTTCTGTTTTAAACTTCCTATGGCTCTGACGGCTCTCCACATTTGTCTTTTTTTTTCTTAAAAATCACTTTGTTTAAGGCAAAGTATAAGTATTGTTTTTATCTATCTCACTTTGGTGTACGCTGAAATATTAGGACACTTACAATTTTCTGAGATATTTCCTCAATTTGATAACACGAACTTTCACGTTGCTTTCTAATTTATTACTTCAATTCACTTAGATAAATCTCAGAAGTTATCTGGATAAAGTTCACACGGCTGTAGATTTTTATTTAAAGTGAATTTCTTTTTACTTTCTTATATGTGAATTTAAAAAAAATTTAGGCCATTGTACAAATAGCTTTGAGATTCATTTTTATGAATGTGAATATAAGAAAGTCTGGAAAATATTATCGAAAGCTTCATTAAATTTTAATAAAATTTTAAAAATTTATTGTATATCTCTCAAGATTTCGTCTTTAATTAGCAATAGAATCTTATACTGGAGACAGACTTACATCCATATTGTAATTTGAGCTATACCGCAAGGCTGTCTCTATATACTGAGAAACATCTCGTTATACGCTCGGTGTACGCTCAGTATATAGTACATTGGAGCTTAATATAGAAACTGCGAAAAATGTACGCAGTATACGAGTTTATTACAATATGACCCTAGCTATAAACCATAATCATTTCATACACGAAGGATAAAACAATCACAAGGTCTCTATTTAATTTTTCAGTATCGTAAACTGCAATGGGTCTCTGAGATTTTATATATAATTGCAAGATCAATATATCAATATTGAAATAGCAAGTCTGTCTGCGGTATTATGGATCGACCAAAACCGGGATGAATATTACTTCGGCAGTTGAAATTAATTGTTATCCGTCCGATAAACACTGGAACCGACGCTAAAGAATTTTCTTGAAACACCATAACGCGATTTTTTTCTGGGTTTTCATCTCTATTTGGAAATAAATTATTTTAGTTGAACAACTTTTTTCGCGAAAATTCAAACAAATCACTTTTAGAGATTGTCATTTCGATTATGATAGTACATAGAGCCTTGACTCCATCGAGGCTGTGCTGAATTTCAGTGACAAGTTGTCTTGGCTTCTTGAATGACAACTTTCAATAAACATGTTTTTGGTAAACTTTATCATGTACTTTGACGTAATGTGCTGACTTCGAACTGTTTAATTATGTTTTAGAAGATAGATCTGTAACGCTCAGGTCTTCTGTAACAGATCTTTCTCCATAATCCGATTATTTACAAAAAAAAAGGACACAATTGATTTGTTCGCTGTTTTTGAAGGTGGATCGTTGTACCAAGTGCAGATAATATCTTCATTTTGCTCTATCTCGGTTTTTCAAATTTTAGTTAGAAATAGACGTTTGTATAACACAGCTCCTCTGTGCTATATTTTCCCACTATGAGTTTTCGAAAATCAGTTGGCAGTGGACTTCTGTGCCCCATTTTTTCTCCAACTTGAACTTGTCAAAAATAAGCAAAAGATATTCTTCCGGTCATTTCTTACTCAAATTCACGTCAATGTGGAACTGATAGAAAACATCTTTACAGTTTGTCAACTCCCGATATCTGATTTCACGTATGTATATCGCCGTCCCCGTTGCCAGATTTACTCTACATAAAAGATACATTAATTTTTGCCAAGTTGCACGATAACTCGAGAACATGCTTAGCTAAGAGCTGCACACAGGCTTAAAAAAAAATTAAATTTTAGTTCGAAAATGGTACCAATCGGGTAACTCCTCCGTGGGGTTGCCATACAAAAGTTCCCTTGCATTCGCAGATTTATTTAAAGGAAGAGCAAATAAGTTTAACCGACGAGCAAATAAGTTTAACCCAAGAGCAAATAACTTTAACCCAAACAAAAATAAGTTTAACTCAAACACAAATAAATTTAACCCTTATCCTGTACAAATGGGTCAAAATTGCCCAAAGCCCATTTCAAGCAGGAATATTTAAGATCTACAAGAAATACTTCCCGGCAAAATTTAATGACAACTATTTATTTGTAGATTTTTATTGATTTTATTAGCCGCTATGATAAAAGTAACGCAAGTGGTATTAGTGGGTCAATTTTGCCCAGTACATTATTATTAAATTTTAAACATGCATGGAAAATACGTTAGTATTATATTTATGTAAATATCACATAAATAGCCCAAAAGAACGAATCTGAATGTAAAAGCAGAGTTTTTGACTAATTCAGTGTGTCCAGTGTACAAATAGCCTAATAGGCCATCCCACACCAGTATTCTTGATGCAGTATGCAAGCCGGTTTTCTAGGGAAGAGCTAAAAGAAGCAAAGTAATATCTGATACTTTCCTAGAAGTAGAAAACAATTGAACATTGGTCATCCCACATGAGTATTCTTGATGCAGTATGCAAACCGGTTTTCTAGGGAAGACGCAAAAGAAGCAAAGTAATCACTCGTGTGGGATGACCCAATATTCAATTGGGTTCTTCTTCTTGGAAAATTATTTACCACACACAAGTAAACCATGTTAGCGAGTGGGGAAGAAATTTTTGTATAAATTTCGGTTACAACTGAATTGTTGATTCATTTCATTTGGTCTATCAAGTTATCAACTGTTAGGTGTAATTCAAAGTACAAAGAAAAATGTGTATCGTTTTTTTACCAGTATTATATAGGATCTGAAGGTAAGCGTGAATCTGTTCTGATACCAATATATGTCGATAAATAAAGTTTATTTCTTAGATGGCAAAATTGTGTGCTGCAGGAATTGAAAAAATGCTTTGCAGTAGTGATAGTGAAGAATGCAATCCTGAAATTAATGACAGCGACTCAGATGAAGATGAATAGCTGTCCGACAGCGGATCGGTATACCAACTAAATATTACCGATGGCGAAAGTTTAGCTTCCGTTGTAGAGGAAACTACAGCTAACGAAAGTTGTGGTCAACAAACGTGTATTTCGAAATGCAGGAAATATTTCTGGTCTGAAAAACCGGATCGTTCAAGTGCGGGTCATTATTCTACTGAAAATATTATAGGCACTACACCTGGACCAACTCAATAGGCCATTTCCAGGATTACCAGTATAAAGTCTGCATTTGCATAGTTTATTCCATCAGCAATTGAAAAAATTATGATTGATATGTCTAACATAGAACATAAGCTAACATGTTTTTGAGGAAAATTGCAACAGTATTTTCTAATAACACTTTTCTCTGTAGGCACAAAAGTGTTTGGCGATAATTGGATACCGGTTGATCAAACGTCCATTCAGGCATATTTTGGCCTACTGTTACTGGCTGGAGTTTATCGATCTCATGGTGAAACTTTGGAAAGTTTATGGGACGATATGAAAGGTATACCCGTATTCAAAGCAACAATGAGTTTCAGAAGATTCCAAAATATTTCTCGAATTTTACGTTTCGATAAAAGAACGGACAGAAGTGAACAGCGTGCGCGAGACAAACTAGCCCCAATTAGAGATGTTTGGGATAAATGGGAAATAAACCTGCAAAAGATGTTCAACCCAGATGAAAATGTTACTGTTGATGAGCAATTAGTTACAATACGTGGTCGATGCCCCTTCAAGCAGTATATACCATCAAAACTCGGCAAATATGGAATGAAAATGTGTGCGCTTTGTGATGTTGGTACCAATTATGCGTGGTCTTTGCAAGTATATACTGGTAAAGATCGAAATTGCAGGACTGAGAAAAATCAAGGTCGGCGTGTTGTACTTGACCTGATAAAGAGCCTAAAGCGGCGAAATATAACATTCGATAATTTTTTCACATCAACATCAATAAAACGACTCTTGTGGCATACGTTCCAAAGAAAAACTGGTGTGTGGTGAGGAAGATCTATGAAGGCGAGGCTAAAAAGCCTGAAATAATAAAGTTTTATAATGAAACAAAGGGAGGCGTTGATACGTTGGATCAACTTATACGAGCGTATACGTGTAAGCGCAGAACAAATAGATGGCCTCAATCGCTATTTTACAATATGTTGGTTATATCAGCATATAATGCCTTTGTCATTTGGAAAGCAGTAAATCCACAATGGAATTATACGAAGAAATTTAACAACGCATTTTCCTTGAAGAACTTGGATCATCTCTAGTGCAGGAAGAAATATCACGTCGATCGAAAATGCCGGAAAGTAGCGGTGCTAAACGTGTTGCTTTCGATGTCAAAAGGGAGCAACAACCAAAAAGAACGCAAAACATGAAACAAGAACGGTGTTTTTTGTGCCCAAATCTTTCTACTAGCACAAAATATTCAACGAAATGCAGCAGATGTATTCGTTTTATTTGTAAGAAGCATTCACAGATAGAAATAAGTTGTAATAATTGCCAAAGTTGTGAATAAAAATACATTGGGCAAATATGACCAATTAATACCATATACGTTTTTTTTTAAGTACAGGATAAGGGTTAAACCAAGCACAAATAAGTTTAACCCAAGCACAAATAAGTTAAACCCAAGGACAGATAAGTTTAACCTAAGAGCAAATAAATTTGAACCAAGCACAAATAAGTTTAACCCAAGCACAAATAAGTTAAACCCAAGCACATATAAGTTTAATCTAAGAGCAAATAAATTTGTCCTAAATTGTCAATAGGAAATTTTAATACAAAAGCTTTCAATTTCCATTCAAATTAACATTTTATTACTTCGATTTGTCATTAAAGACAATATTAGGCTTCACATATTGGCAAAAATTTAGAGCAAAATTCGTCGAAAATAAAGCATCGCGAACCCAAAAATTGTCAGAATAAATAATAGCAAAACCTTATCGCTAAAGAATGGAGTGACGTATTTTTCTATTAGTTTGTACAGATTCCATCACTCATCACAGTGCTCACTTTATTTGAAGCAACAGTATCGATTGCAGATTTAAAGTGGTTTCTATAAAATTTTCTTTAATTCAATAACATGAGCAGTGACAGATATTTTACCGTAGGCAGTTCTGATGAATGGCAACCCAAGCTGTCCAAAATGTGGAGTTGCCAGCCGATAGTAGTGGAGTTGAAGGTAAGGAAGAGATGTAAATCGTAATCAATCGAAATTGAAAGAAAACTAAGAAGAAAGGTAAAGTTACTCTAGGATCGAACGCAGCAGGTGCTTTATCATCGACTAATTTTGCTCTAAAATTTGTGCCTCCTTATTTTCCTATGCTCAACCCAATAGAACAAACATTTTCTAAAATGACGGAGTGAGTTTTTTAGCAGGTTAGATTTTGGGTACAAGTTAGTCAGCATACTATTTTTTCTCAGAATTTGGTTAAAAATTTAAGGTCAAAATAAAAGAAAATTTTAGCTACAATTTGGTAGTTAAAAAGTCCACAGTAGCTAAATTGCTACCGATAGCAAATTGAAAATCTTCGTAGCTACATTACCTTCTTGTTAGCTAGACTTACACGCTAGACACACAGTACGATCTAATGAATCATTAACTATTCATTAATATGCCGTGTGTCACATAGTGTACGTCATTATGGCTCGAAAATCAGATGTTAATGAAGTACACTAATGAAGTCTTTTCTTCCTTCACTATGAAGAGGAAAAATGTGGAGCTCCGCTGTGCATCTGCCGATTTGAAAAATAAGAAGAAGACATACAAAGAATTGAAACTCACAAACTTATTCTTTTTAATATAATGTTTTTCTTATTTGCAAATTGTTAAATTGAAAATAAAATAAATGAAAACAAAGTTTATTGCGTTAATTCGATCCATATCTTTCTTTAATGTAATAAGTTTATCAAAACCAGTTTGACAGCACAAATTAATTAAAGAAATGGCTGTGTGTCAGCAGTTTATAATGATTCATTATACACTAATGAGTCGTTAGTTACTTCTTCATTAAGAGCGCTGTGTGTCTAGGGCATGAATTGGTATAGTTATTGAAGAAGCCTGCAACAAGTCACACAGACTGACTGCGCCAATTACGTAATGGACTTGGTTTTACTCATCCCTAAGGCAATGGAAGGGCAGCTTCTGCATTGACCATTTGTTCAGAAATTTTATCTATATCATCTTTTATAATATCTTTCGTATTAACGTCATGTTTGAAAATGCTGTTTTTAATGACAAAATAAAATAATAAAATGTTCATTTGAATTGAAATTGAAAACTTATTTGGGCTTGCGTTAAACATATTTGTGCTTGGGTTAAACTATTTGTGCTTGGGTTAAATTTATTTGTGCTTAGTTTAAATTAATGTGATCTTGGGTTAAACTTATTTGCTGTTGGTTAAACTTATTTATGCTTTCACGGCAATTGTAAATAACATTTTTAAAATGGACTAAGTCGGGCAACCCGTTCTTTGTGTTGCCATATAACGATGCAGTTTTTTTACGTATATTGTAAAAACTACCAGTCCTAGACATTTATATTGTACTGAAAAGTTCTCCGGAATATGAAATTCTCTGAAAGTGATTATATTTTTGACTGTCCAATGAAATGTTCTAGAAATATATGCAAAAAACCACTTCAACATCGAACTTGCATAGATCGGTAACCAACTGTCAGAGACTACATACGGCCCCCGCTCTTATGAATTATCTGGTAGTAGAATTTTCGGTTCAATAATGTAACAAATTCTTACTAAGTGTGCTTATTTATAATGTATGTATCAACATATTGCCAGATCTGAGGAGAAATATTTTGCCTTTGAAACTGACGAGCACTACATTGATGAAGAATAATAGTGTGCTTTTGCAATGCATCTCCGTCTCCTTTAATTCCATTAAATGGGTTAAGTTTAAGGCTTGGTAATTACATCATCCTCGACTGTTCCAGCTAATTTGTATGTACTTCTGCAGCTAAAGAATTATGCGAGCTACTATGTGTGTGTGTGGATGAGTGCGTATCTTACCTATGCTTAGTGTCAGGTATGGCCATATAAAACTATGTCAGATCTGATCGATATCCTGCTTGTAGACCATGATATATTCGTAAGAAGGTAACTGGTTTATAATAGTTTAGAATTCGACTTCCAATCAGAGAAATGTCGAAATCAGGACATATAATCGCCGTCAAGAAAATCGGCTTGAGCAAAAGAATGTAAAATTATATTCACTGATTTCCGTCAAAATAACACTTAAACTTACTTGATCCAAAAACAATCATAAAACTTTCAGCCAACTCAATAAAATTAGCAAAGCTTGCGTATTTATATCTCCAGCGCATGGGCGTGTGTTCAGTCTTTTACAGTAAGGTGCTGAGAAGCAAGAGCTTCTCACACTTGCAGAAGATGTCCCGAAGTACTGAAATAGGCAATCAGCACGAAAATAGAGTGCATAGTTCTCCCAATATTTTTTTTGTCATTAGTCTTCAAAGAGTTAAAGTAATTGTAAATATGAGGCATTGTCGCGGCGCGCTTTCATGTCTGTGTTACCACTAAGAAGATCATAAATTTCACAGGAAATATTTCTGACGGCAGACTGTCGAAAGAACTGGTCCACCGTACATATAACAAAAATTTGGGTATCTTGTATAAGATTCGTAAATAGGTAAGAATAATAATAAATGTGTAATAATAATTATAATAATAAAAAGAAGAAGTAGAGCGTTATTAAGGATGAAAAATACAAAAGCAAACTAGATGCAGATGATACAAAAACAGAATTGCAAAAAATTTACACTTCTATTAGAGTTAATGGATTGCACTGCGCTTTAATGACTTCTTCTTGTTTCTTATACCAGTAAAAACTAGAAAAGAACTGAACTTCCGTCTTCGAACACCAGTACCAAAACTACTCTCATATTATCAAATCCAAATTTGTAAAATTACACCACACAATTTTCTCTGTTAATAATAATAATAATTTATTTGGCAATGTACCCAAGATTAAAAGATCTTATTACAGTACTAATATCAAGAAGAGGAGAACAAAAGAAAGAAAAAGCTAAAAGTATATACTAATAATAAAACTAAAAACTTAAAAATATACAAACTAAGTACTAAAAAATAAGGGAGATAGTAGTCCAATTTATTTATTTAGTAGATGCGTGCACCACTCACCCTCAAAAAATTAAATTATTAATTAACCTTGAAAAAGCTTTGCTGGAGCCTTCACTTTAAATATTACTGGGAAGAAAATTCCATTCCACTTACGAGCAGCCTGGACAAAGTAAGAAGGCTCACCATACTGTGAGATGTGCCTTGGGATAAGAATCTGAGGATTTCTGGTAGAATGCAAGAACTGCAATTTGTCATATAAGTAATCTGGGCTTTTACGTATTATTAATTTTTGTAAGAAAATCGAGTAATATCATTGAACGCAACTTTTAATATTATAATATAAAATAATAATAATGACAAACAGAATCATGTTTGCCGAATATTAAGCTGCCATATGTAGAATTTGGTACAATTACTGACTTAGCCAACTTCAGTGTAAAATCCACTGACATGGAGCTTGAGCTAATCCACAATTACCGCAGAGCATCATATAGGTGCAGCAGCTGAATTTGGAATTAAATTTGATTCCCAAATTTTTGACTGAGTCGACATATTCCAAGCCTGTGTTGTTCTAATGCACGCCTATAAGTTGCTAAGCAGTTTAATTTGGACGGACTCAGTGACAGTTCATTAATTGCAGAACACTTATGTAGGTACTGCAGATCCTCATTGCTCCGAGAGAGTTCGGAAGTGGTTGACTTAGAAATTTTTGTCGATTTTATATGGAATTATTCAAATATGTAGGTGCTATGTATATCAACCAAATTTAGTAACGAATGAAAATTTGTAGAACATACACTTTTCTGGAAAAGACCTTCACACGGAAGATACAGAACCATTTGAGTCACATCTTCTACCAGATGTCAAGAAACTTAACGAAATAAAAACTTCCATAAATTGTTCCCATGGTTTAAACGTAAAACGGAAGATATTTTTCATTTTTCCGTAAACAGAAATTTAAAAAATAAATTGGCTGCCTCATAATGTAATAAAGAACAATTGTTGGGGGGCATATTTTCACTCATATACACTTACACACAGTTATACATATGTTATCGACAAATAAGACATGGCATTGGAACTGCATTATCCCGAATTTACTCTACCTTTATTAGTAAATATAACGGATTTTGATTAAAAGAAGAAAAAAAAGGGTTTCCCAAAAATCAAAGGAAAACGCTATGAAATCTCCTGCCTTCACTTGCTTTTTGACGTGATACACACACCGGCCCACCATAAGTGATGCGCACGAACCGTTTTCCATTTGATAGTCCAATTTCGTTTTTTTATGGTCGTCAGTATATGTGATGGACAGCGTACGTCAATAAAAATAACCTCTGTATAATTTTCTCTATGGGCTCCATAAAAGGCTTCTGCAATTTGATTTATTCCGGGACCGTCTAGCTTCGTTATTGATTCCACACATTCAGGAAACAATTGTTGGGTTTATATTGATTTTAGTACGAAATGAGGATTCGCGCAGTGTTCGATGTTTTCTGTTTTTCCACTTCAGTGATACATCAATACAGTAGACATCCTAGGGATAGTAGCAATGAATGCAATGAGGAAACGGCAGGCCGACACACACAATTTGAATTATTTTATGATAAAAGGTTGGATTAGAAGGGAGATAGGGTTTTCAATGGTACACACAACCGTATATCGATCTTCACAAGACAATGAAAAGAAATTGCAATTGGATCGCGCTCACTATAATTGGAACCGCATTTTAAAATTTTATTCCCAGACCCGGATATGAATCTTCACCAACAAATCTTAGGCAGTTCACTGACTTTCGACCGAATTTGCACCGCACGGGCTAAAGTTTTCTAACTCGACCATTTTCATTGAAACTACACACTCGAATGACCCATCCACTCTCATATACAGTCTTCAGTTCATCGGCCACCGGCCGGCATATATCCTCCCCATATAATTGATTTCGATCAAATCCGCAGACGTGGTAACTGCCGGCTAGCTCCGGAGCGTGTCTGTGTGTCACATTTTCTTCACGCGAAAGTAATGCCTCAATCCTTGCAGCAAGACAATAATTATAGAAATTGAAACGCGTTGCTCAGATGATAGTTCAAGTGAAATTTGCAGAATGGCTTTAATAATGCACAAACTTCTATCAAAGTTTGCCCTTCTTCCTCACTAAGACCCTGAACAGGATTGTGAAGAACGTCAAGTGCTGCTTGCACATGATCCTGAAGTCGTGCAAGGCGTTGAAACATTTCGTATGTGGAATTCCAACGGGTCACGACGTCAGTTATCAATTTTAGTGATGTTTTACTGGAGTCCGCTTGTTTTTGATAAGAAATCAATTTTTCTGTTGAAGTTGTGCTTCAGTGGAAATAATCGATAATGTTTTTTAACTTTTAACAGCAGCTACAATATTGGCAGCGTTGTCTATTACAACAGTTTGTGCTTTTCTATACATATCCCAGTCATTCACGACCCTTATTATTTCATTCCGTAGATTTTGCGCATTTGACCATTTTGAAACAATCGAGTAAGATGTTATTGTAATCCCGTTATTGGCAACAAATTGAGCCGTTACAACAATATAACTTTCTGTTGCACGTGATGTCCATGTATCTTAACTCTTACTATGAATTCTGCATTGCTGAGCTTTTATTTTACATTATTTCTAACATCTTCGTAAAATCTTGGCAAATAATCGCTACTTTAGGTTATACGTGATGGTAACTTATAAGAGCTATCAACGCCTCCACAAAGTTTTCTAAACCCCTCATCATCCACTATAGAAAATGGCTGCAAATCCTTAAGGACCATTTTCAGAACTAATAAGTCCTGTTTTTTCTTTTGCCTTGAAATTGACATTGGCCGTGTAACAAACTTAGTTGGAGTGGCTAGCGTTTTTCTTCTATTTGACTTTGTTTCTGTCAACTATACACTTACAGCTGACGAGCTTGTGATATTTACAGCAACACTATTATTTTGTACTGTTTTATCAGGAATTCCCGTAATAGGTATAGAGCTCTTATTTTCACCTTTCAATTTTATTGTGGGATGTTTTTTTAAAAACTGTTTTTGTTAGGCTCCTTTGCCCATTTTCGTGGTAGGGCATCCAATATTCTTATACTTTGGCTGTTGATGGTAGTGTATTAGGCGCTTGTTCTTGTACTCTAAGAATAACAATGATGACTGCAGAAAAGGATTTGGTTAAATAAAAACACCTAACTCTCACGATTTTAAGAACACAATAAAAAATATTTCTTTTTCCGCATCTTATTTATATAAATTACATTTTGTTGTGATTGAACCTTTTCACTCATTGTGGAATTCCCACGGAAGTCGTACACACGTAAATACATACCAATCATCATTTTACTATTTATAATTCACATAGTGCGCAGTGTCATCTGACGCCGAACTCCACCCCGTGACCATGAAATTTTTGTGATAAATGGCTATGTGGGAAAATATTTTGGCATTGCAAACTCTTTGTTTTTCGTGGGGAATGATCACGATGAGTGAAAAGGTGCAATGACGGCAAAATAAAATAAAACTAAATTACATCAAATTTTACGCGAAATGCATCGGAAGTTTTCTTAAATCTAACAGTTTTCTTAAATTAGAGGTTATGCCACCTTCAAAAGACAATAGATACTTATAGGTACTTACAAATATCACATTTGGATTTATTTTCATGTTCAGAAGACACAATAAAATACAAACAGAAATCACGTTTTTTTCTTTCTGCCATTTTTGTATGAAGATGGTACGACTTCACTTTTGCAAATTGGGTAACCATACACGTCGTTATTTCCCTCGAACTTCTTCACAACACATAATTCTTCCAATTTCAAACAACTGTAAGTCTGTAAAGTGTGCAAAATATGCTGTAAATCAACTTATTTCCAATGCAACAGCCATTACAGTACAATAAATTTTAATTAGCGGGAAAAATATTTCATTTAACGATGAAAGTTGCAACTTTCTAAAAATTTCTCACAAATTCAAATGGTGCTACCATACATGTAAAACATTTACCAATTTAAAAATATAATCCCACCCACTATAAACTATTCCACTCCATCATTAATTTATGTAGATTAATTTGATTGACTATTGAACTCTGAAATTTTCGACACCAAAAATTTCCTAATTTACAACTCGAAGCTTACAAGTAAACAAAACCGAACTAAACACATACAGTCACTGGGTAAATAAAACAAAAAACCAGAAATGCTTCGCTTCATTATGAAATCAACAATACCTCACCTTCAATTTTACTGGAAATTTAGTGAACATTTGTTCTTTAGAATTTCTATGAATTATTGGAGGTCAACAACGGCACACATAAAAGAATTGTGTCTGAAAATAAATCCAATCGGCCACCAAAGTTAATAAAAATTCTGCCGAAACAGTTGCTGTAAAATTTTCCGAAAAAATTATTGCTCATCTAGCACAAGCAGGTATTCGAAGCATACCGATTCTACGAATTATGAGTATACTACGAAAACAATTGGATTCGACTCTAACTTTAAAGGTAATAAAATAAGTAAAAAACGAGTTTTCAAACAAAACTGAAGCCAGCCGCATGAAAAAGTAGAAAATAAACTTTTCTTCACACACAGAGATGGACTCAGATTTTATTCGCTGACATTCACCGATATATTTCAGTATGATCCATCAGAGGTAATAAGTGATTTGATTCATGAAGAGAAAGAATATTCAAGAGAAATGTCCCAATCAAAAAATTTGAGTCCACCTCTGTGTGTGAAGAAAAGTTTATTTTCTACTTTTTCATGCGGCTTGGCCTCAGTATTGTTTGAAAACTCGTTTTTTACTTATTTTATTTTCTACCGTTTTCACGTTAACTAAATTGTTATTACGTGGTGCATGGGGATATATTAAAACAATTTTTAAGTCATGTTTGGTGCCGATCCGAAAACAAAAATTTTTCGAGTATCAAATCGTTGATGTACTGAAACGGTTTTCTGAAATTCAAATTATGTTTTAAACAGCGCTTTTTAGCTGTATTCCAACTTGATCCCATATAACATGAATTTTCCCGATTTTCCATGTTTTCCACAGACTTTTCCTATTACTATGAATTTTTTAAAAAAATTTACATGAATTTGCCTCGATTTTTCTTGCACGTTTTCATGATTGTTGAAGAGAAAGTATTGATGCTAGTAGGACGGAAAAAAATGATTCCGCATAGCTTATAAAAGGCGGAAAATTCCGGAAATTCCAGAAAAAGTGGAAAATTCTGCACTTTTCCTGAAACAGATTTATCACTAATCATATCCGGGTTTTCCACGGAGTTTTCCACAAAAGCAACTTTATTAGGTTGCAAAACGCTCAAACGCTTCCTTGGTCTGAAAAACTCCAGAAAAGCGTTTTACATGAATTTTCCTCGATTTTTTCTGCAAGTTTTCACCATTGTCAGAGAGAAAGTAATGATGCCAGTTGATAGGGAACTTGATCCTGCATAATTTAGAAAAAAAAATTACCGGAAAAGTCGGAAAATTCCGGAAAATTTGTCGGAAAAGTCGGAAATCTCTGCATTTTTCCTGAAACGGATTTATCACTAACCAAATTTGTACCAAATTTTCAAATGATTTTTCCCGACTTTCCGGGTTTTCCATGGAAATTTCCGGTTAAAATTTTGATAGATTCAATTGTCACGCGACATGAACCTGTGTGCCAAATTTCAGCTCGCTGTGATGACGAAAAGTGGGTCTACGAGAGTGTCGAAAATAGTAAAGAAATAGACAAATTCGTGTACGAGTTAAAGGGAATGGCTGGCCTCAAAAACACAGAAATCAATGCAAAAAATCTGGTTCTTATGAGCGTATATATCAGCCAGCCTTAGTTTATAACAATGGAAAAATCTCTGAACATTAAGTCCAGTGACACACGATGGTACACACTCTATACAAGACACGGTTTTTGTATCGAGTGTATATCAGCCCATGGTACACGTAGTATAAACACGGTTGATACACGTTCTTGAGGCAGCAAAGAAAATTTATCATTTCCATATGCTCTATAGCTATACCCACACAAACCGAGTACACGCATCCGAATGTAATAAAACACTCGTGTATCATCCGTGTCTAAACCTCTGTTCTAAATTGAGGTATACACGAAAATGTTCAAAAAAAGTGCTAAAAAAACCAGTTTTTAGTACGGTGTATCGCGTGCGTATCATCGTGAGTCACCAGACTAACCAACCTACAGGCACAGTATACTGTGCTACAGGCCCCGCTGAGCTATTTGGTTTCAGCCTGCGCTTGAAAAGTAAGAAAGCTATAGAAGTTTTCTCAAGATATTCAAAAGCTTTAGTAAATAATTTAACCAAAAATAATGTACAAAAAACCTTGAAGATGTCAGTACATACGGGGCATGAGCTGACTATCCTATCTCCTTCAATATCTGGGTATTACCCTTGGGTATAGAAATATATAGTGGTTGCGAAACGCACTTTGGCTTAGTACCTTGTTGTGTTGTAGAGACGCTACTATTACAGAGCAGGCGGAACAAAAGGGTAAGCCAGCAGTGCCTCGTTCCAAGATAAAATCAGCGATGTCTGGACCTGATGCAGGTAAAGCCCCAATTTTCTCTTAGAAATTTTTTCTTTAATGCCTGAGAGCGAAGCCATTCAAAATCAAACATGAGGTATGGATGTGCAATTTTACACAATGGCGACCCGGCTCTGGCTTGTATTAACAAGCCAGAGCCAGTTTAAGGCCCAACCCAGACGAGAACATTTTAGGGGAGGACTGAATTTGGCTTAGACGTGCCAAATAGTAATGTTCCTTCGCGTAGTTCCTTATAAGATTACCGAAATTATTTGTGTGCGTGTTCAATTAAGTCGCAGTTTTTTATATAAGGAATTCCTCTATCACAAAATCACAACACGTAATGATTATTTAATTATTATATTATCACCTCAAATCAGCCGTCGGATCAGAAATTGTGCAATTTCAAAATGGTCGGTTTGCTGTAGTATTGGTATGCTGCCCGTACTCCCGATCGAAACTTGGCATTTCGGCATCCCCCCCCCCTCCGGAATACTTCACGCCTTTAAAAAGTGCCAATTTCCTCCCCTGTGTGGGCTATGGCTAAGTTGATAGTTGATTTTAGAGCGGCAGGATGTCATCGTATGAGGAACAACTGATTGAACTAGTGAAGGAAAATCCTTTGCTTTATATCAAAAGTGAAAAGGATTACAAAAATTGTTTCAAAATAGATAAGACCTGGCAGAAAATATGTGGGGAATAGTGTGTTTTTATTTTAATTGTATTGCATTTAATTATTAAGGCACATTGTGTTTTTCTTAAAAGTCTGAGATAAATGTTATATTTTATTAGTAAAATTTTTAGTTTATCCTATTTCCCATGATTTTATTAATCATTGAAGCAAAAGTCTTTTATTAAAGTGGAATAAAATGTGTTTTCAGTGGCGGTTCGTGGGATTCAGAAGAAGGGAAGCAATACATTTTATGTAAATTATAGTTAAGCTTTTCAGACAATTTCATTGCTATTGTAAGTAATTATACAAGCATCAAAGTCAATGATGTCAATAATACACAATATAAATATTCACATTTATTCTTGCTCTTGAAAGAGAAGGAAGCCATTATCATCGTTAAATAAATCAGCGATGCAATCATATCCTTCATTTAATCCATTCACAGCAAATACTGCCTGCCCCATAATTAAGCAAATACAATAATTTCACTCAATATCCCTTTTCACAACGTACGCAAAAAATTCAATCATCTAATTCATTCTTTTGAATTCAATTACCATTATTATTGTACTTAGGTAGGTATACTCGTTCGCCGGAATACTCAAATAAAAGCAAGAATTCTAAATTGTCTCGCACTTAAACAGAAACGTACGTAATATTATAGATAGTCAATATCTTATTTTTGCACAATATGAATAAAATATGTTTAAAAAAAATTTTATAATAAAAAACATTCAAACATTTATAGTCAAACGAGATAATTTAATTTTAAAATATTGTTATTGTGTGGATTCAGTTTTGCAATGAAACTTTTCTTTGGTGAAAGAAAAAATAATTTTTTACTTCATTTATTTAATTTACCTATAATTTATTTATGAAAGTTATTTATTGAAAAAGTTTTTCTAATATACATATTTTATTTTCTAATCATTACATTTTTGCTAAAAACTCATATAACAGGACATACAGTAGGTTTACATGAATACTTGAGTACTTGGCTTGAAATCCACTTGAAGCTCAGGTGAGGCGGTTGATTGAATTAATTCCAATTACTTGAGATGAATTTTTCTTGAATTTAATATTCCAATTACTTAAGTTGAAGTTTACGCCTTGAATGAGCGTTTTCATGATATTTTGATTACTTCAAGCATACTTCAAGAATACTTCAAGTATTCATGTAAACGTACTGATAATTTATCAAATATATGCATATTAATTCGCATCTACGTTCTTTTGCGAATGTTGTGATGTAATTTTTTACCTCTGCGGTAAGTATTGTTTAGAAGATTATGGCACTTTAATGTAAATACTTCCATGTAAAAACGTTTTTACACGAAAAAACTGGAAAATTTATTTCACATCAAAACCCTTCGGTTAATCATATAAAATTTAAATGTTCACATGAAATATGTAAAATATTATGCTGAAGCGTTTAAAAGAAAAAATCAGCCCCCCGCAAGAACTTACACGCCCGTTAGTACACAAATTCGAAAATTACGCATTTTAAAGATATTCGGGTGGAAAAAGTCGGTTATAAAGTTTCTTACAGAACAAAAGAAAATATGCCATTTAATAAATTTCAGCAAAAGCTTCAATTTGGTATTACAGATGGCCAAAATTGAACAACGCCATGAGTATAGTTACCACCCTCCCGCTAGAGCCCCCAAAACCGTAAAAATTAAGCCCACTGACTACTCCTAAAACAAAAAATCCCATGTATATCCATCCACGTTTACTATTCTAAAACAATTCCTAAAATTTCACAATATTCGTCACGAAGGGCGGATAAAAGTTATTTAAAAAAAGCTACGAATTTATTAACATCTGGCAGCATTTAAATAAATCGTGAACAAGACTGGCACCCACCGGCAATACCATATACTCCAGAATTTATCAATGAAAGTTACTATCAGGGGGGTGTAAATCAATTGCCAAACGCTACGCTGCGGCCAGCGTACCATAGCAATGTACGCATGCAATCTCTTGGGTGAAAATGAGTCTAAAAAAGCTAAATGTATTTAACTTTTTACATTGGCTTTGTTGTTGTAAATACGCTGTAGGGATTTCAGCGTCACTGCGATGCCAGTGGCAACGGTGTTTGATTCTAATGCCGTTCAATCTATACCACGCGAATATTGTGTTGCTTGCTTGCCAAGCCAATTCGGGGTGGATCTAGCGTTGGGTGGAATGATGGTGGGTGTGTCATACGCTACATTTTGGACAGCATACCATACAGAATGTTAGTAGCGATATAATGACATTGGGCTGGGTGGTATGTTCTTAGTTTGTAGGAGAAAATTGGGCGTTACTTATAAAATATTTCAGGTTGTATCTAGTGATGCCAGAGGAGTAAACTTCTTTGAATTTTATACATTTTTTTAAATTATCTAAGAATATTTTAAAGCAAAATGTTCTTTGGATTTTTTTATTTTGTCAAGGGAAGCAGTGCTTCCTTTGCTTCCAATAAGGAACCGCCCTTGGTGTTTTTCGGTTTACATGTTTCCATTTCTTGTGTTTGATGTGAAAGTGCCTGTAGTTATGGAAGCGTTATAAATACAATAAAAACATCCGCTTTGGATTCTACACATTTTTTTTTACTCAAAGAGTAATGTGTATAGAATCGAATTGAGCAAGGCGAGAAATACTCCACCTGGAAGTGGAGCGGTGGGAAACCAAAGTGGAAGTAATTTGACCTGTTTAGTTCCGTCGATGGACATATAACCCCGATGTAAGGAACAAATATTTGTTTAGGCAGAAAAATATAATATCTTCCTTTTGTAGGAAAACAATTAGCAACTATGTATGAACCATTGCCAACGGAAGTGGAGCGGGCGGAAAGCGCATTTGATTTAGGGGTGTTTGATGAATCACCATTGTTGTCATCTACCATTATACTCTTGCGATCCTACGTATGTACTGCGACGTACATTCATACGAATTGGAAAATTGTTTATAGGAAAAAGCAAATTTTGAGCAGTTTGTGAGTTATTTTTCAAATATGAAAATTGAATAAGTATACTAATGAGATGTTATAACGTTTTTTTGTTGAAAAAATGGGTACTCATAGTGATAGGGAGGAGAAATATTAAAACGCTTTTCTCTGTGGCAGAAAAAACTAAAATTATAAAGAAAAAAGCTTGAAAAAAGTTAGGTGAATTTGAAAATCTGAATGTATGTATCTATGGTAAAATGGTTTTAATTTCTCAGTTGGTTGATATTGTAATTGAAAGTACTACCCTTTCGGCACAGATTGCTTCAAAGTCAATAACGTTGGTTGGAAGTAATATGAAGTGGTAGTCTGTGTAGCATTAAGAACTGCAAAAGTACAAATGTTACAAAAAAAATGCAATGACAAGGAAAAAGCAGCATCAATGAAGTCACTGAATTGAAATTTCAATTGCCTAGATAACGAACTAAATTTTCTGTTATGTTTTTACATTTTTGTTTTAGAATGAATTTAATTTTTTCGAATTCTATATGGAATCCCTTACTTAATAAAATTTTTAAATGGATTTATTATTACAATAATTGTGATATTTTGTTTGAATGATAATACAATATATACATAGTAATCCGTTTCTATTTTGGTAAACAAGTGTTATGACATGACATTTTATCACGTTATTTAACTCAAGAAAATCAGTGAAAGCTCAGGCTTGGTTGTAAGTTGTGCATCCAGTAGAATTCGTTTGTATTGCTTATGCTTTAAAACCGTTAAAGGTGGAAACAACATTGAAATGTAAAAATCCTGCTTACATTACCAACGGCTTTCTATGTTTTTTTAATTTCAACCATATCTACATAGATAGCCGTAGCTAACATTTCTTGTTTGCCGGTAGAATTCAAAGTCATAAGTAAAAAAACAATCCTCCCAGTGCTTACATGTATGCATAAATATTACGATTACCTTGTGATGGAAGTTCTTAATTTATCTCTCTCTCTCTCTCTCTCTCTCTCTCTCTCTCTCTCTCTCTCTCTCTCTCTCTCTCTCTAGAATTCAAAGTCTTAAGAAAAAAACAATCCTCCCAGTGCTTACATGTATGCATAAATATTACGATTACCTTGTGATGGAAGTTCTTAATTTTCTCTCTCTCTCTCTCTCTCTCTCTCTCTCTCTCTCTCTCTCTCTCTCTCTCTCTCTCTCTCTCTCTCTCTCTCTCTCTCTCTCTCTCTCTCTCTCTCTGTCTGTGTCGTGTCTGTGTGTGTGTGTGTGTGTGTGTGTGTGTGTGTGTGTGTGTGTGTGTGTGTGTGTGTGTGTGTGTGTGTGTGTGTGTGTGTGTGTGTGTGTGTGTGTGTGTGTGTGTGTGTGTGTGTGTGTGTGTGTGTGTGTGTGTGTGTGTGTGTGTGTGTGTGTGTGTGTGTGTGTGTGTGTGTGTGTGTGTGTGTGTGTGTGTGTGTGTGTGTGTGTGTGTGTGTGTGTGTGTGTGTGTGTGTGTGTGTGTGTGTGTGTGTGTGTGTGTGTGTGTGGTTGTGTGTGTGTGTGTGTGTGTGTGTGTGTGTGTGTGTGTGTGTGTGTGTGTGTGTGTGTGTGTGTGTGTGTGTGTGTGTGTGTGTGTGTGTGTGTGTGTGTGTGTGTGTGTGTGTGTGTGTGTGTGTGTGTGTGTGTGTGTGTGTGTGTGTGTGTGTGTGCGTGTGTGTGTGTGTGTGTGTGTGTGTGTGTGTGTGCGTGTGTGTGTGTGTGTGTGTGTGTGTGTGTGTGTGTGTGTGTGTGTGTGTGTGTGTGTGTGTGTGTGTGTATGTGTGTGTGTGTGTGTGTGTGTGTGTGTGTGTGTGTGTGTGTGTGTGTGTGTGTGTGTGTGTGTGTGGTGTGTGTGTGTGTGTGTGTGTGTGTGTGTGTGTGTGTGTGTGTGTGTGTGTGTGTGTGTGTGTGTGTGTGTGTGTGTGTGTGTGTGTGTGTGTGTGTGTGTGTGTGTGTGTGTGTGTGTGTGTGTGTGTGTGTGTGTGTGTGTGTGTGTGTGTGTGTGTGTGTGTGTGTGTGTGTGTGTGTGGTCATGATAATAATTTCCAAAAGATAATCTGTGAGATAAGCATTTTTGACAGCCACCTGTCATAATATTTATATGATTGTATATCGGGTGCAGTTTATGACATCTGCTCCAAGAGATATGATCTTTCCTTTTATCGGTGAAGAAGAGGGATACCTTCGAGTAAAAATTCAAACTGAAATTCCAAATTCCTAGGAAATTTTCTTAAAAGAGAGAAAAGGGATGCATGTGGAAGTAAGTAAGCTTCTTTGAAAATATATTTTTCATAAGGAATCTTGAAAAAATTGTTGGTAGATGTATGTAGACTTTATCCGTTTCGTTAAAGCTGATTGGAAGTTCTTTTATTACCTTTGATACTTTCACCTCATCTAAAAAAAAACCTTGAAATTGGAGGATTTCTAAGGCATTCAACTCAATTACCATATAATAAATAATTTGAACTAAATACAATTAAAAATTTTCCCCCTGGACAAGTTCAATTCTGACCCCGTAACAAGACTGAAGAGGAGGTGAGAAGAAGTACGCAAGCTTCACGGAAGTCCACGGTTAGTATAAACATTTTTGAGTCGACGACTAACTGAGAGAGAACTTTAAAAACTAAAACTTCTCAACTCTATAGGAAACTTCGTTTTGCTTTTGGTCACATCAGTTCTACTTGCGGAAACTTCGTAAACTGTTTTACTAGTGGGGCGGCCGCCTTAATAAATAATTAAAAATAATATTTCTCAACCTCTGAGTTCATTTCATGTACGCACACATGTGACAAATTTTTTGGCTCTTTTGATTTTATTAGAATCAGTGGGATGCTTATCATTTGGAATAATGATGTAATTGGTATTGTTAGGGCTCGCGCAGACAGAGAGCGGAGCTGAGCTGAGCTTAACTGTGCTGAATTAAGCTCAACTTATCAGCGAATAGAAAAATAGTTTAGTGCGCACATAGAAAGCGACAGTGGTAGACCCGTCTGAATATTGTTTTGGCTAGTTCTATTATAATTCTGTAAACGAAAATTTAAAAAAATGGTATCATCCAAATTACGTCCGGCTATGTTACTGGAAAATAGTGTATTGCGAAAAAATTTATTCTTAAAGAAAAAACGTTTATGGGTGCATAAAATAAACCAAAAAAGGAAAATGTTCGGAGAATTCCATCATTTATATAAAGAACTAGACAATTTCCAGTAAAGTTATATGAATACAATAGGATGGAACTCGGGACGTTTGATTACATTTTAAGGGAAATTAGAAACGATATTGAGAAGCAACCTACTAATTGGCGAGAACCTATTCGGCAGAAGAAAGACTTTTTGTAACTCTGAGGTGAATAGCATACATACTTTTTTCTTGTTTATTTAATTTTTATCTGCTATAAACAAAAAACGATAAAATAGCTGTTATAAAGAAATGTCACTTCATTATGTTGACAAAGTATTTAGACGTTATAAAAGTAAATAAAATAAACTGGCTTTCTAGAGAATTTTTACAGCTTGTAAGATTAATGAATTAAAAAGATTCGAAGTCGACATTTCTCTGTAGTTCTTCAAATTGAATAGAGTCATCGTTCCAAGATTGAGCGGATGGCGTTGGTGTTACTGAAACAGGCTTTTGGATATGTTTTAAAACTACATTCTGGATTTCTGATCTAGCTGTTAGTTTTTCGGCTGGAGAAAGTTGCTTCATAAAGGGAATAAGACTTTTAAAAAGTTGAGATCACCACACTCATCTCTCTTCGATTCTATTATATCCACTTCTAAAAGTTGTGTTTTTTTTTGTTCAAGGGCCAAGTATTCATCTTTGTTATCTTTTTTCGTTTTAAAATTTTCTGTTTTACAACTTTTAGTTTAATTTGCTGATTGCTTAATAATTCTACATTTGGTGTACTGCAAGACTGCGTATCATTTTTAGAGTGAATTTCGTGAATATTCTGGACTTCTTCATTTTCATTACACTCACTCCTTCTTTCACCTTCACGGTCTAAATTTCCTTCTAAATTTTTTCCAACAACGAACTTCTTTATAAAAGACATAGCTTCAAAATATTTAAATGAATTTTTAAATTGTGTGGCTGCAGAACCGGACGCACTTTTGGGTTCTATTCTTAACGCTTTGTGGTACTCATCTTTTAGATATTTCCATTTCTTCTTACAGTTTTCCTCTAAAAGGTCATAAACAAATCAAAATTAATCTTTTTGAAAGAAAAAAAAATGCGTAATATATTTTCCTAACTTTAAGGTATTTAGCTACGGGGTATCAATTCGAAGTCTTGCCTTTACTTTTCGCATTGGAGAAAGCACTTTAAGAGGTATTGTATTGTCAACCTATATGGAAAAAATCTGAAAAGTATTCATATGCCCATCCCTAACAAAGAGAAATTTATACAAATTGCTGGAGATTTCTACGAAAATGTGAATTTCCGAATTGTATTGGCGCAATAGATGGCAAGCACTATTAAGTGTCCACCAAAATCAGGATCTGAGTACTTTAATTACAAAAAATATTTTTCAATTGTTTTGCAAGGTGTGGCCGATTCAAACTGCAAATTGATATTTATTGAGGTTGGAAATATGGGTAGCCAGAGTGATGGAGGTACTTTCGCAGCATCAAATTTACTACACTTTATCAATAACAATAAACTCGATATTCCTGTAAGTAGAAACCTTCCAGAAAATAATGAAAAAGTTCCATTCGTATTTGTAGCTGATGAAGCCTACCCTCTGACAACTTTCTTAATGAGGCCATATCCTAGGAGGGCACTAACCAGAAAAAAAAGTTTATTTAATGAAAGTCTTTCAAGAGCAAGACGGTGTGTAGAATGTGCTTTTTGGTATTTTGACAGAGAAATGGCGTTTACTGAAAAGAGAAATTGATACATCTACTAAAAGGGCGATTATTTTAATTAAAACTATGTGTTTATTACATAATATAGTTATTGACATTGAGAACATAGACGATTACTATTATGTATACGACCCTAATGAAAATACAGAAGTAAATGGAATCCAAGAATGTTCAAGAACAAACAATAGAGCAAAACAAGAAGCAAAAGAAATTCGTGAGAAATTTTCTAATTTTTTTGAAAATAAAAAGTAATAAAATATATGCTTAACTTACTGTCACTTTTCGTTATTTCTGCTAGCTCTTCCCATAATTTATTGGTTATTATCCTGTTAAAATAATCTTTATTTGTTCTTTCCCAAAGTCGCGGCCGCACACAAATTTCACTTATTAGAACCTCGTAATCCATATCTTTCAAATTCTATATGAATTTCAGAAAAATTACTTTCCAAAATGTAATGCTTAAAAAAGAATGACACAGTTGATGTATTTGAAAGCATGCAGAAAACTGAAGTACTTTTTTAACGATGCTTGCTGATACGCGCTTATATGAGCAAACAAAAATTCAGCAACCTCAATCAGCTTCAGTCAGCGAAATGGTTATCAGCGCGGATTTGCTGGCTGTGTGCGCGCGCCCTAAGGAAATAAGTTATTTACAATGTGTTTGCTTACATCATCGCTGATAATCTCAGCTCAGCTCAGCTCCGCTCTCTGTCTGCGCGTGCCCTTAGAGATAGAGACAAATTATTTGATACAGTTGAATCTTAAGATTGGGATAAACTAAATTTTACGTTATATTTTATGTGGAATTTAATTTGAGTTAAATTGTGTTTCTGAAGGTGTAAAAATGGTTGCTATGTGCACGAAATTTGTAGATACTATTTTTATTTGTAAAATATTCTTTTAACATAATTCACATTTTACTTTTATACTGAATATATACGTTAGTAAGCTACTAGTGGTTTCCAGAATGAAATTGATTCCCTTCGACTTTCCATTTTACCTTTCGATCGTAATATTCTTAGTTGAAGTAAATGACTTGTCTTACCAGATTAGTATGTATTAGTAAGGTTACGTGGAAACATGCATATAATAACTATAAGAACATAACTTCAATATGAATGCCAAGGATGGGGGGATTTGGTGAGATGTACATATTTACAGATGAGCTGGATCATGACTGGATAAGCTCCAGACAGTACCCCTAGTACACAAATCATGTAATTTGCTCACGTTATAACAATAAAATCTTTATTTAAAATAAGAGTTCGGAAAAATTCCTTCGCGAATGGAAAAAATACATTCTTTATCATTTACATTCATTCGCGAATGAATAATTGAGTTGAAAGATTCGCGAGAGAATGTTTGCTGCCCAGAATTTTAAGAATACATTCTATTCGCGAGAGAATGAAAATGAGAGAATATTCTTCAATGGCAGCAAAAGAATGAGAAAGAATGAAAACCAAACACTGGGAATGGAAGAGAACATTCTCATATTTCATTCTTTTACTGTCGGTGAATTCGACTGTGTCGTAACGGATATATTAGGAGGTAGATTATATTAAAAGTTGATAGGTTTTCTGGTGATTTTAACGTGTAATTATGGGTCGCAAATCCAATATAGACAAAAATAAATTCGTGACTTATGATAAGAACACTCATTCCTCAAAGTGCTTGTTATGTGAAAGGGTTTTAAAGGGAAATTTGCTAGGAAATATTAAAAGACACTATATAACTGTGCACAACCATAATTTCGAAAGTGAAAATGTAAGTTATACAGAAACATCGGCAAGTGGAACAAATGCTGTATCTGTAAGCAGCCGTCGAAGTGCAACGTATGTTAATCTTTAGCTTAACAAAATCAACTTTTTGAAGTGCTGTGTCGGATTAGTTAGTGTTAAAAATAAACCGTTTAGAATTTTCGATGATGACATGTACTTTAAAAAAATAATTGAACCTTACGAAAGAACATTTGATTTAAATTTAAATTCGAAAAATATGGTTGATATGGTTTTTAAATTAAAATTACCACTTTTATTTTATCCGAATTTCACGAAATCTAATATACAACTGAAATGCGTAATGATAATCAAAAGCAAAAACTTTTACACTTTGTTTTCCTAATTACTAAAACTGTTTGATTCAACATACTTTGCGTGAGAACGACAATTCCATGTTAAACTGCAACGTGCCGCCGTTGTATTGCATCGTGAGGATGTAATATGATGCTCCTATTTTCCTATGGCAAAGTTATGTGATTGCGTGTTAAATTCAATAAAGTTTAAACAAAAATCAAATGTATCAACATTTTTGAGAGCGATATAGAAAAAAAATCACATAACTTTTTTCACCAAAACCTATTTAAAAAATTTCTTAATTTCATTGGCTATTTACGGCGCAAATTTTATTGAGATATATCTATAGCATCTTACCTGTAATTTGGTTCAAAACGTAATGTCTTTAATCTATTCGAAATGGAATACTAACTTTTTTGCACGTTAGATCGGCTCTAACTTGGTAGAGTTATGTCTGATCGGAAAAGGGTTT
>OZ005744.1:105753955-105940086 GCA_963930735.1 Dioctria linearis | reverse complement strand
CCTTTGATAATACATATGGTAATAAAAATTAGACAAAACTTACACATGGCTTATACGAGCAAGCATTAGAAGCAAGAAGAGAACTAGACACAATTGGGAACTTCCTGAAATTTTTAGAAACTCGATTTCAGTCCCCAGAAGCTCTTGGAGGCCGAACTTGGTGCAACGTAGGAAATAGACGGAAACTTACAAATCAGTCGAAATCATCCGCATTCATGGTAATCTCAATGAAGAGCAAGTGTCTCATCTGTAAGCAGAGTCACCCATTATATTTCTCGCAAAGACTTCCTTTCCAAGAGCCCATCAAGTAGGCTGACATAGTTAGAAAACATAGTCTATGTGTAAACTGCATGAAGGGAGCCCATTCCGCTATGAATTGCTCTCTGAGAGGTTATAAAACGTGTTAATAAAAACATAACACCTTATTACATCTTGAAAAGAGAAGACAAAAATTAATACAACACAAGAGGAGAAGTTCTACAGAAGACACAGAATGAAACAGGCCATATCAACCGACGGGGTCAACAAAACTCACCCGTTTCGCCAATCAGCTCCCCTTCTCAAAAACCAACCACTTTAGCTGCACAAGTCACGAAAGGGCAAAGACAGCTTTGCTTTGTTAAGCACTGTAATTGTGAAGTTACGGAACAACGAGGGATTGGAAGTGTGAGTGGCCGGGCAATACTAGATTCCGGCTCTCAATTGAATTTTATCACAGAGCAGCTCTGGCGTAAAAAACTGTCATTAAGAGAAACATTTGACCCATTGCAAATTCAAGGCATTCTGGTCAAGGCCCACAGAGGGCCAACAAGAAGTATCACAATGTAGAACTACGATCAAGAACATATAGCTTCTCAACCAGAATTGAAGCGCATGTTCTGCCAGAAATACAACACATCAACAATCTCAGTCTTTGGATATCATAAACTGGTCGATGCCACAGAAAATTGAGTTAGCAAACCCGGGATTTCAATCGCCCAAGGAAAATGGACCTGCTTATTGGAGCAGACACCTTTTACCAGCTACTCCTAGATGGACAGATTAAAATAGAAGATTGCCTTTCCATCTTGCAAAAACACTAAATTAGGCTGGATAGTCAGTGGAAAAACGTCGAACGCATCCGCTACCAATGTCTTGTGTGGTATCTGCTCCCAAGAAGGAGAAGAAGCCAAACTAAAATGAACAGTGTTGAACGGTTTTAGAAACAGGAAGAAGTTGACTCTACTAACCCAACTTTGTCGGCATCAGAAATCAAGTGTGAATCACACTTCCACCAAAACCGTGAAAATGACGAAACAGGTCCGCTTTGTGGTAATGCTGCACTTCGAAATTGAAGCAACGAACCTAGGAGAGTCGAAAGACATCGCGCTTAACAGATTTTATTCGTTAGAACGAAAGCAGACTAGAAACCCGGATATAAAGACGCAGTAAATTGACTTCCTTAACGAATATAAGAATCTTGGGCATATGGGAGAGATCAGTTTAAAAGAAATCTCAGGGCCATATTACTACCTTCCACCATCAGCTGCGTGACTAAGCCAGATAGCACCACCACGAAGCTTCGGGTAGTTTTCGATGTATCAATGAAAACATCATCGAACGTTGGATTGAACGATATCTTATACACTGGGCCCACTATTCAACATGAGCTCTTCTCCATATTACTACGCTTTCGCCTACCACGGTATGTGTTCACATTGGACATAGAAAAAAATGTACCTACAAGTAATACTGGACAAGAATGATAGGAAATATCAAGTAAGCCTTTGGAGAGATGATCGATCCAAGCAGTTGAATGCTATCAATTAGCTACGGTTACTTACGGTTTAAGAACGGCTCCCTACTTGGAGGATTCAAATTACGTAAGTGGTGCGCGAACCACACGGCATGATTAGAAAATATAGCTTCAGAAGACAGGGTACCGCAACTTGAACTCCATGACGATAATGGCTGCCACGTAAGACTTTGGGAATAACATGGCTACCACGTTCTGATGACTTTGCTATTAAAACTCAATGGACAGATGAACAAACTATTACAAAGAGAAGTGTTTAGTCAGACATAGCATATCTACTTGACCCTCTTGGTTTCATGAGTCCGATTATTGTAAAGACGAAGATTTCCTTACGAGAATTGTGTGCAACTTAACTTTGGCTGGGACGATAAACTAGCCAGATCAGCACAGCTCTATCTGGAAATACTGTCGTCAGAGTCTTAGTGTCTTAAATGGATGCAAACCAATACAGAGACATGTTAGTTCAGTAAATGTGCCGTGCTCTATTCAATTACATGCTTTCTCAGATGCAGCTGAATAGGCAATAGGGGCTGTAATAAATATACGGTCTATTCTCCAAAATGGACTTATAATAGTGAGATTGCTATGTGCCAAATCTAATGCAGCACCAAAGAATTAGAGTTGTGCGCTGCAAAGTTAACAGCCAACTTAATGCATCGAGTGTAAAAGGGATTTGAAATGGAATCACCCCTGTTATTATTGGTCCGATTCAGAAATAGTGCTAGCCTGGCTAAATTTATCATAATCTTCACATTACATATTTGTAGTGAAGCGCATAGCTGCAATCCAAGAAATAAGTACAGCCGATCAGTGGCTCCATGTACCATCAAAACACAATCCTGCAGATCTAGCTTCACGGGGAACTACGATAGAGCGCTTAAAGAACAATTCTCAATGGTAGTATTGGTCCACTCTTCCTACATGGGCATCAATCCTCATGGCCGCTAATACTATCAAATTTGACGACAGACTTGGAAAAGAGACAGACAAAAAGTTGGTACTATCAACAATCACAAGCAGGATTTCTATATTAGAAGGTATTGATCACAGAAATTCAATACAATTCAATTAAATTTAATTTATTATCTTGGGCTGGTACACAAGATTTAACAATCTTTTGTTAGTACTCAAAAATGTAGTTACAGTGAAAACCAATGTTCAAATAGTTACTTATACTAAGCGTTAAAATCAAATATTAATTAAAATAAAATCACATAGCAAAAACTAAATTCAAGTAGAATTATTCCATGAAAATAGTTCTATCAAGCAAAGTGATAAATAATTATGTTATGTTAAAGACATTAGTCCATAAAGCAAGAAAATAACTAATTAATTAGCAGCACTCTTGAAACCATTTAGATCTGAATTGAATATAGGCAAACCTCTTAAATTCACCGACAGTAATCGCTCTCTGCACAATAGCAGGTGATGTGTTTTCCAAAGCCGTGGGATCTGAATGAAGAAAGGACTTTCCTGAACCAAGCAGTTATGACGTGGAGTCGGAGGATCATAACGACTGGAGAAACTGAAGCTCATCTATTAAGTAATCAGGGCGTTTAGTACGAATAAGCTTGAAGAGGATAGAATTGCTTGTCGTCTTAGGTAATGTTCAGTGGACAGCCCAGTATTCGGGGTATAAAATTAGAAGCATGGTCAAATCTACGTAAGTTGAAAATAAAGCGAATACAATCATTAAAGGCAACATTTATTCGACGAGAGCAGTAGCTATCCAATTTAGGAAAAATCAAGTTTCCATAGGAGAAGTAGGGCAGGATGAGGGTTTTCACCAATCTACATTTAATGTCCGTGCTTAATAATTTTGCAGAGAGCCAGGGTCATCGCAAACCTCCATACACCCTACCCAATACTCCGCGAACATGATCGCAACATTTCATTCTCCCATTAAGAGCAACACCGAGATTCGTAACCTTCGCTTACCCTAGTCAATATTTCACCCCCAAACATTATGTGCGTAAGGTCAGTTTCCAAAGTATTATTGGAAAAAGCTATATGTTTAGACTTGTTAGGATTTAATATCAAAAGATTACGCTGAGACCAATCATAGATACGTACTAAGTCATCATTAATCCTTACAATGGAGTCTTCAATAAGACCGAGAGGGTCTACTATTGTATATTTGTAGGTCATCAGCATATAAATGGGTACTAACCTCTCTTGAACAATGGTCTGGTATGTCATTGATGAATAAGGAAAAACAGAAATGGGGCCTAGAGATTGATCCTTGTGGAACGCCACAGAAAAGCGGCTGTAAATCAGAGTAACGATCGTTGACTCGCACTTGTTGATATCTATCACAGCACTAGAAGAAAACCGGAAAAATGTGTGAAGTTTATTGAGGAGCATCGAGTGATTTACACAGTCAAAAGCTTTAGTAAAATCGAGTAAAACCAGTATTCCAATCTCGTCGTTATCTACGCCTTTTCTTAAATCAGTGGTTACCTTTAGGACAGCCGATTCACAGCTATATCCTGGTCTGAAACCTGATTGCCAACGTGAAAGCATTCTATTGTTCTCAACAAACAATTGGATCTGAGTGTACATCACCTTTCCAAAGCTTTTGCGAGGAAACACAAAATGCTGATGGATCTATAATCAGAAAGGCTTGCAGCAGATTTTTCCTTAGGGACAGGTAGCACGGTAGCAATTTTCCATCTAGAAGGGAAGGTAGATGATGTTAAGCAGGTATTAAAAATAAATAATATATAGCGACTAATGTAAGGTAGCAATAATTTCAGAAAATTTTGGAGATATATTATCAGGACCAGTGGCACTAGATTTAATAGAGTATAATCAATACTGCTGATTGATACACATTATGTGACACGAAAAATCTATTCAAGTCGTTAGGGTCGGATGAAATTTCCTCTTTGGTGTCCCCATACACTCCAGCTTGTTTCAAATTCTTCCATAGAATCTTGTTTGAGAGCGCTGGGTTAAATTTTTGCTTGTAATATCGATATTTGGCCGACTTTATGGCCGATGTTGCTTTATTCCGTGCGATTTTGAATAACGTGCGGGAAAAACTTGTCTTAAGGCGTTTAAACTCCCTATAAAAGAACTCCCTTTCTGCAATTAAACGGCCGATATTGGGTGTGAACCAAGGACAGGCATTTAGCCTAATTCTTCTATATCGAATAGGTAGATAGCTTTCATATAAATAATCGAATAAACTCTCAAAAATTTCGACTTTATCGTCTACTACACTACAAGATAATATGCCTTCCCAAGGCAGCCTATTGCATTCCTCGGACAGCTCAGACAAATAAATGCTGTTAAAATCACGATAAGGAAAATAGTTTGATATTTGACTAGGACAAGGTGCAAAATCATACGTTAGAAAAATTAGATCATGGTCAAGAAAACTTGGAGCATTGAGCTGATTATGAAAGAGTATGCGATTTTCTTCACTGGTCATGAACAAATCCAAAAGCGAAGGACTTGCAGTATTATAATAGGTGGGGAGATTATTTAATATGTGCAAGTATACAGACTGAGTGAAATCTCTAAAATCATGGGCAAGTGCGTTTGAAGATAAGAGATTAACATTAAAGTCAACTCCTACAAGGACGTTTCTATAAATACGAGCCGCCGAAGCAAGCGCGTTTTCAAATTCAGCAGCATTTTCGTACGAAAAACCGTTTGGAGGAGAATAAACAGCTGATAAAACAAGCTTCTCGACTCCATTATCTATCTCAATACCAATGAACTCGATTGAACTTGCACTAGAGGAGAAAATGACTGTCGTATTGAAGAAATCTCTAACGTATATTGCCACCCCGCCGCCAACACGCTCTTTCCTATCATTACGAAATAAATTATATCCGGCAATTGACATTAAAGAAGAGGGAATTTCCTCACACAACCAGGTCTCGCTAATTAAAATACCATGAACATCTGTGCCACCAAACATCAAGCGAAAATTGTGAACTTTGTTGCGGAGACACCGAGCATTTAAATGACATACATTGAAACCTGCACTGCATTTGCAAAAAATGTTCAGCCCTCTCTCCACCCAGATGGCCATAATCAACATTCATAGTAAAAAAGCTGTCGGTGAGAGGGATCACTGTCGGCACAAAATTGAGAAGCTGGGGAATTTATAGCATTAATAGACATATGATTTAAGAGTCTAATATTGTATTCAGGAGAGCCGCTGCAAATAATATAAAGATTAGACAGAAATAAAGAGCTAAATTGGAAATTCAAGAACATAAAGAGAAACAATTCAAAGTACTGCAAGCGTAAATATATGCTACCTACTAATACCACTAATAAATTTAGAGAGTTATTTGCATATGTAAAATTAGACAATAAGCTGTATACAATTATTTTAATTTCTAAGACTAAGATTATATCGTAAACTACTACGACCGCTAGCAAAATTAAAAAATCGGAAAAACAGCAAAAAATAAAGATTAAGCTGATATCAAAGACTAGATCTAAAGTGAAGCTTACTTCGTAACTTGGATAATCACATACATACATCGTCATTACGCATTTGTGTTACTGCTCATTGGCATGGATATTACTGTTCAGCTGCTCGATCTCCGTAACTCTCATTGCCACGTCGCCCTTTCCCCATTTAACATGAACTACTCCGTTTTTTGTTGTGACGGAATGAAGCATACCATTTCGATGCAGTTGTCTTGCCTCCCGTAGAATAGAGCTTTGTTTGGGTGTGAGACTATCGTTCACATAGACTCTGCTATCAGCTGTAAATGCTTCAATTTGATTAAGTCTCAAGCCTCCAAATTTTTTAAATGCATCCATAAATGTGCTCTTTTCTCCTTGAGAGGAGAACCTAACCAGCAAAGGAGCATTAATATTAGTATTAGCAGTACGGGTCTGTGTCGCAGTAGCTCTTGATTTGATGCGGAAAGCCACGATATGCGGTGTTAAATTATAATTCGTGAGAGAAGCGATAGATTTAACAAGTCCAATTGGGTTTTCACCTGGTAAAGCTGGAATGCCGCGGACCAGAACATCTGATATTCGTTGTGAGCGACGTAACTCCTCATTAAGTCTTTCACACACACCTTCAAGTTCCTTTACCTTGGATTCGAGGTCAGTGACTTGGTTTGTTAGTGGTTTGACAGAAATCTCAATCAGCTCTGACATACGTTTGGTGAATCGGTCCTCGGTTTGCTGAAGATTCCTAGTCATTGCATCAATAATTCTGTTTTCCGACTTCCTAATTAATATTTCGGTTGAGTTCGATGATTCTGACAATACTGTTTGCCCCCTAAGACCAGTGCTACTGTTATTCTCTGAGTCGGAAGGGACTCGTCCTCTTCTACTTGATTTAGAGTTTTTTGCTGGTGTCTGTATTGTTCCCCGGCATTTCTCCACAAGAAGAGATTGTTTTTTTTTTCAAATAAAAGAGAAAAAGTACCGCACAGCACACTTCACAAAGAAATTTCTTAATTTTTAGTTATTAAGTTTATTTTTATTTATTTTAACCAAGAAATAGCGCAATTTTCAGCACTGATTTTACAAATTCGGAAAAGGAAGCGGTACCACTAGTTGTTGGATAGCAATAATATTATTTAAACCGAGCAATGACACACAAAAATTAATATTATAGCGGAGCAGATTTAAAACACGTCTACACTCTATCTGACATCGTCTTGGTATTCGTTCAAATATTTACAAAGAACGTTGGCACACGTCCTGAGATTTATTAAGAACATCGGTCCTAGGCGCCCAAGCACCACTAGCAATAACAAGACAACAATTTTGGTACATCAAAGGAAAAACTATTGCCAGGTCAATAATTCAAAATTGTGCCCGTTGCTGCAAATTTAATCCGAAACTCTTTGGGCAGTTTATGGGAAATCTTCCTGCTCACAGTGTGTAACCGTCAAGACCATTTATCAACGTGCTAATTGACTTCTTTGGATCGTTCGCCATTCATTTAAAGCTGAAAGGTAAGAAATCTCAAAAATGTTACGTCGCCATATTTTGTTGCTTTTCCACTAAAGCAGTGCATATAGAAGTGGTAAGCGATCTAAGTAAAAAACCAAACTTCTATAGTGGACTTAGCGGTAAATGTAATCAAAAAATCTAGTGCTATAATAGAAGGTCGAGGAGTTTGAAGAGCATATAAATCGAACCATTCTCCAACTAAAAGGGATAACCAAGGAAGTTCAGAACAGAGAATCTTAGAAATCTTCAACGTTTTGGAAGTGCGTTTAATTTTAGTAACCACCAACTATCAACGAATGCAGACAATGTTGCTGGATGTCATTATAGACACTCACCACGGAAGGATGAATCGCACACTACTAACACCGAAGCAGTTTCGAAATCAATTAATTATTATCAAAGAAAATCTACCACCAACTTTGCGGTTACCAGCAAATCAAGGTAATTTATTAGACCTCTAGAGCGTCATGACCGTTGAAGTGCGTGTAGCAAAAACACAGTTGATCTTCAGGGTGAAACTAACACTACTTTCTTACGAACCGCTCGAATTACTACGAATTGTTCCTGTTCCAGCTTGCGTTTGTGATTACCGAGCCGTCATCTCAATTCCTCAAAATCAATCTATATCGTGATCAATACTATCCGTTGTCAGAACAAGAAATGGCAACATCTTCTACAATTGCCCGATTCAATCAACTGTGCAAGCAGCATCATCCTCTATTCAGGAAGAGAGCTAACACCAGCGGTTTGCCATCGAATACATTGGGCTGCTCATACCTCTAATCAGCTGTAGTTATCTCCTCTGGAATGCATCTCACAAGACAACACCCAACAAGACGACCAATGCCTCCAATCCCGGTAGCTAGAGTAACACGGCCCAACAATGCAGACTCTCAATTCAGCCTCCGACCTGAAACGGTGGAAATGGTTGAACTTAACGTTCAACGCGGGGGAGGATATTGAATATCAATACCATATAAATTAGTAATAGAATTAAAAAGTATCAAAATTCCATAAAAACAAACAGATGAATGTATGTTTATAACAGTCATCATTATTGCTAAATTTCACAGCTCTTACAGCAAAATTTGTTGCCTAGGCATTTCCCACATTCTTGTCGCAACAAAATCGACTGGCAATGAAATTAGAATCCGACAAAGGTATTGCAATGTAATTAGAATCCGACAAAAATATTTTGTGGCGATAAGGTGTAGGAAATTATGAAATAATAAAATTTTATGTTGCTTAGATTTTTAGCGTTTATAAAAATGTCAAATAAGCATCTTTTGTTTATAAAAATGTAATTTTCTGAAAAATAAAATATAGTACAGTTTTTACTTTTATCGAAGCAGGCGTCTATTCATTTTTACCCAGTTCTCTTTGAATCGTTGCACTAGTTTTGTACTAGGGTAACACGTAAAGTTTCATAGGTATCGTACTTAGGCAACGTTTTCATTTTTACCCAGTTCTCTTCGAATCGTTGCACTAGTTTTGTACTAGGGTAACACGTAAAGTTTCATAGGTATTGTATTTAGGCAACGTTCTTCTTAACGGGCGGCAATTAAGCCAATTGAATTGTCGCGGTACAAAAAACAGTTTCTCTACTTCTAATTCGTGAATTTTTGGGAATCTGTATATTTTTGAGTGGATAGGTTGACTATGTGTTGTGATAATGGAATGTTTTATTTACCTCACATTGGTCAACTACTGTCCCTCCTGATAATATAAATTCTCATTATCTTTAAGAATACTCCTAAGGACTTTTACTTCACCTCCATTCAAATATCTTGTGTATAACTGATTTGCTAATTCCGTTGGGTTAGTTTCTATCATTTCCAATTGATTAATTTCTTCAAAAGTACATGAGTCTTTGAATTTAGTTACTTTACCTTAGACTTTTAAAGATTCTTTGCCTAGATCGATTTTCGCTCGGATTGGTAATAGAATATTTTGGCTTAAGATTGCTTGAAATTTTGTTTCTGAGAGATTCATTACTTCCCAACACATACCTGGATCGTGACTAAACTCATCCGATATAGAAGTAATGACTTCATGGGTAATTTTAAGTTTTTCTTATAAGGTTAACAAATTTACTGATTAATCTAATTTAAATCGTTTTTTGTTGGGGAATAATTGTTCGTGGATAGACAATCAAAATATCTATTTTCAACAGTTAATGTAACTATCGGTAAATCGTTTTCTGAGGAAACGAATGAAAATTTACTTGATCAACCATGGGTTCAGGTTGTGCTTTGGGCAAAATTTCCACTTTGGTTATTTCTTTGGATAAAATTTCCACTTTGATTATTTCTTTGGATAAAATGTCCACTTTGATTATTTTTTTGATTGAAATTGTATTTATTTTGGTAATTTGGCAAACGTCTGTTATTAGGATAATTCGTATGAGAATAATTATAAAATTGTTTCTGATTTCTTTGAAATTGATTTTGATTTCTTTGAAATAGATTTTGATTTCTTTGAAATTGATTCTGATTTCTTTCAAATTGATTTTGATTTTTTGAGGATTTATAATTTTCATATTTAATTCCAAAGCTTTCATTATTTTTTTTTTTAAATTTTCTCTCACGATTGGAACTTAATTCGATTAAATTATATGCTTTTCGCAATGTTCCCACTTCTTTCATTTTTACTAAAAAATACTGATATCCAGGAGAGGAACCACAAAATTTACTTAAAATAAACTGTTCATTTCTTTCAGGTCTGAATTCTAAGGGTTTACTATCATCTAATTGATATTGTTCCGTGGGGTATTGTTCTTTTCAAATAATGAACAAGAATAAACATTAATTTTATTTTACTTTACTAATACATAAATATTTAAGACACATATTTTTCATTAGTTGTACGACTGGCTGATCAGAGACATCTCACATTCTATTTTAATCAAAAGCTCTTCTTTTTTTCTTTTCAGTAAAAAAGCATATCTGATGTAAAAAAGTATATCTGCATTCTTTTTTTTCTTTCAGTAGAAAAAAGGATATCTAATGTGAAAAAGTGTATCTGTATTTCCTAGTGAATAATGTATGCATGCTACAATATTTTAAATTTATTCTATCCAATAAAACACTTAAAATTTTATAATGAGAATGTATATCATTGAATTTTACTTCGTTTACTTTTCTAATTATTTGGTTATATTTTTTTGGTACTCCGAAAGTTTCCTTTAGTCGTGTTTTTATGTTTGCCCATGTTTTATCCTCCAGTTTTCAAATTTCTTGCAGAGCTTCTCCCTGTATCTTCGATATGAAGATTCTGAGTAAGTAACTTTGTTGGGTTGCGTCTGCTGCTACTAGTCCTGAGATGGTTTCAGCTTCAGATATAAAGTTCGCTAAGTCGAAACTGTCGTCGCTTCTAAATTCTGGTACCGCTCTTGCCTCGGATACAAAGTCCTTAAATGTGAGTGCTATTTTGTCGTATTCTGATTTTACTCCAATTAATTTATAAAGATGAATTCCTTTCCGATGACTTGGTTTTGTCACAAGTAGACGATTGGCTCTTGGACTTCTTTTTATTCAAGTTCGGATAAGGATTCAAGCAATGGTTTTCGATACTATGTCGAAAAACATATACATGTACATATTTATATTTTTTTATCACTTTCTTTTGAATTTCTTTGAATTCGTGAACTGCACTTTTCACTAAAATTTCGATTTGCTTCAAAATTCTTACAAGAATTTGTGAGATATTAACAATATTTTTCACTCTTGTTAACAATTAATTCACAACGCAAATCCTACCGACTGCGCCATTTAAATAATCTATGAAACTATACGAATAAAAAAAACTTTATTGACTCACTTAAACCTACAACTAAAGAGCGACTTAACTAACCGACAAATCAAAATCAACTAATTAAAAGAGATCTTCATTACAAAGATCTTTACATTGAATTGCTTACTTAGGCAAAAATGGCAAGTGCAGATGAGATTTTCTAAATGAGATTCTCTCTGACGAAAATTAAATACTTGAATAAAGTCACGTACTTAATGAGAATTGCATCGGACAAATTATTATGTTTCCACGTACATACATACATACATACATACATACATACATCTTCTCCTCTGCTTACATTTCTCTACATGACTTTCTGATTGGGGATTCTTGGCATGCATAACACACTTGACCAGGTATTGTTGCTTGCCTAGAGCCATAAATATAACCTCACCTCCTCTCTTTCTAATTTTAACTGCCTTTTCTACTCATTTATGGTGGCTGTTACCTGAGATTTTAATGTAATACCAGCATAAAAAAATATCATGAATCCCTCAGGCTATATTAAAAAATGTTGCATTTCGTACTAATGCCATTGCCTGAATATCGGTTTACTCCATCCACCAAATTTGATATTTTGAGTTAAGTACGGTCTCTGAGTTTCTGAAGTTAAATTAAATGCCTTAATCAGCTTTTCTCTAAGTTATATATGTATCGAGATAAATCATTTGTAGTTTGCCCCATATCAAATTTTTGCCCAAAAAGTTAGTATTGGTTTACCCCAAAACCAATTTGTGTATACATGAGGCATAAAATACATGAAATACTCTAACATATTTTGATGCACGTGGGGAAATTTAAAACTACATTTAAAATTGGATTGCTCCATGTGGGTAAGAACACTGCCACGTAGAGTAAATCAAAATCAATTTTGCCAAAATCTTGGTTTCCTCCATGTTGTTTCAGCGATAGTGCCTTATAGACCTACAATTGAATTTTTGCATTAAAAAAAAAGAGACTGTGAACACTGAACAATTTAAGGACTGTTAAAAAACAAAGACCACATATGAATAATGAAAGCAACAAGAAAACCTTTTTTTTTGTTACCAAATAATTTTTATTGAAGTACTGCTTAATTATGTACATAATTCACAACCCACAGGATATGAAGTTATTGAACTTTTTGTTTTACGTTCTTCCTGGAATTTTGTACAGACAGTATCGAAAGTACCGGACGCTCGTTTTTACTGTCTCTTAAAAACGCCTATGTTAGCATAGAATTTTTTGTTTTTATTTTAAATTTTCTGTCCATATTTGACCAATCTTAGTTTTAGATAATTTTGAGGATTCGCTTTCTTGGGTACTACAGGTGTGCATTGGGCATCGTAGAAATTTCTTGCTTTTCTGCCGTCGTGGCAAGTTGCTGAATCCGGCCAGAAGAAAGCTGATGCATCATGCTTTCTATAGAATGAAAGAAAACACTTCTGAAGTTGCTGGCTGAAGTTCGTTTTCACCTAAGCCGAAATTCGTTAGGAAATTTTCATACACAATTCGGCTCCTGGATTTTGCAACTTGCAACGACATGTTGGCATTACGTTTAAAGTTGACTACCACTTCTTTGGCCAATCTTTAGTCTATTGAACCTTCCTTCCTACCCCGGACTTTCTCTGGATACTATAAGATTTTTGAAATTTACTGAGAATACTATATTTTGAATGGACTCCGTTATTTTCAACTTTTTAGCTAAGACTCTTCGAAGCATATTATGACTTTCCATAAGGGTGGAAAGAATAAATTTGCGGCATTCTTCCTGGTCGACTTCCATTTACTTAAGAATTTTGTATTATATTTAATGCCTGGCAATTATAAGTGCGGACCCTAATTATATATATTGTTATTTATATAATTACATTTTGCATTTCCATTTATAGATTATTTTTTGTTAAAAGGGATATTCTTTTATTTATTTTATCACACAATTATGTTATTTAAGGCGAAAAAATTTCAATGGAGATTTTTTTTTACATTCTGCTATTTTCATTTTTTTTTCGAGTCACTTAATTCTGTTTTTTTGGGATCTGTTAATGAGTCGAACCAAGACTTGGAACGTTACCGCCCTAAATCAAATGATTCTGTGATAGAATAAATAAAAAAATCCTTTTCCCGCTTTTCGTTTGTACCGAAGAATACCAAAAAGGCCTACTTGAACAAATATAATCTTTACGCAATAAAAAAAAAATATCATAAAATCATATTCATTGCGAATGAAGAAATGTATTTTTGGTTAGAAAAACTAGAAAATATTCAAGGCTAAATAAAGATGTTGAAGTAATAAAATATTTCTTTTAACTTTATTAGTACATTGTTATGCCCCATATCATACAAATTAATGAAATTTTAACGGAAATTTTTTCTACTGAAACAAAAATCATTCAAGAAATAAATAGACGGAAAACAACTGAGTTTATATGAAAACTAAAAATAGAAAAAGCATGCAAAAAAGCTAATATTGGTCTAAAACTAA
Organism: Dioctria linearis; assembly: GCA_963930735.1. Taxonomy (NCBI): domain Eukaryota; kingdom Metazoa; phylum Arthropoda; class Insecta; order Diptera; family Asilidae; genus Dioctria; species Dioctria linearis. The sequence goes on along the minus strand of OZ005744.1, from coordinate 105,926,086 downwards.
TTTTTATGATACCCTAGATGTATGCTCGTATGAAATTTCGTATGAGCACCCGTTTGAGCGATTTTGATTTTTGCAGTAGTTTTTCGTATATATTTCTAGAACGGTTCGTCGCACAGAAAAATGATTCCATCCAATTTTATAGGATTTCGTATTCTAAAGAAGCTTTTAGTGCAATAAAAATGTCTAGGACTGATCGCTTTCACAATATCGGTAAAAAACCTAAATCTTTATATGGCAACATCAAGAGCGGGTTGTCCGATTTATTCCATTTTTTCAATTTAATTTGATATTACTATGAAATCACTCTGTAACAAATTTCAACTCTCTATGTCAACGCGTTCTCAGGCAGTGTCCAAATATATAGTGGAGAACGAAATTTTTGTATGGCACCCCACGAAGGAGTTGCCCGATTTATCTGATTTTCGATCTTAATTTTACTTTTTTTTAAAGCCCGCGTACACAATTTTAGCTCTCTAAGAAGTTCACGCGCTCTCCAGTTATCGTGTGCACGGACGGACATGGAAAATCACCATAACTTTTCATTTAACCATGGATGTTCAGTCCATTTTTTTCCTACTAGCATTATTTCTGTGCATTACAAATGGAATGACAAACTTAGTATACGCTTTAGATTTCATCTAGGGTATAAAAATGTATCGAACAGTGTATATATAATAAAGGTCTCAAATTCACCTGCATTTATCTCAAGACTACAGTTTTGCATATGGGGAAAAGTAGTATTCAGGCGACGATATTGAAGATATATTCTAGGCTCACCACATTGGCTTCTATATTTCCCAAGCACGCGTGCAAGAAAATAAATATGTGTGAAAGAATTATGGTTGAAAATTTGCTTTTTTATGCAGCATACACATAATATACATACATACAACAACCCATTTAATTGTAATTGCACAAATAAATTTTATGCAGTGCCAAATTAAATCTGGGGCCGGATTCTGTAACAGGGAGAATTTGGGAATTTGGGAGATGAGAATTTCGTTTTCTTAGAGTTCTTAATTCGCTAATTCTCCATTCCAAACTCACTAAAAGGTTGGAGAATTAGGGTAAACGTATAAGAAATGCGAAAAGTGCGAGTCGCCTAGGACGATTAAGGGTATCAGTTTTTGTTGTAGAGTGTTGGACTTTTTATCATATGTGAGGTACATCTGCCTATTACCTTCCACTGTCGAAATAAATTTAAATTTCTTTTTTGTTGGGGTAGTTTTTGAGGGATGTAGGAGGGTAGGTTCTCTCGAGTTTTTCCGGGATAACGAGAGAATGGAGAGAAGAAGGAGAATGTATATGTGGTATCAAAAAAAATGGGAGCTCAGGGCGAACAAGATAGGAAATGAGGCGGGGATAGTGCGGGGTAGTAATGGGGGCTGCTGATTAACGGAAAAAAATAAAGACAATATCAGGAGCTGTAATAATTCGCAGGGGTAAGCTCAGGATCTGCAAGCCCAATAAAAAAAATAAGAATTCGCTTTAGTAATTAGGTATGCATGGGTATTATAGGCTATATTTTATTTCGATTAACGGTAATTTGCAGATTTGAGCGGCCACGGCGGTAAATTTTGGTATCGCAATATTCACGGGCACCTAACTCTTTGTGGGAGGGCTGTAGAGTATTGGCATTTTTCTTGATAGATTACGGATTTAGAGTACAAAAATATAGGTGAACAATTTTGTGGGCAGGGTGTTTTGGGGGTTGGGGGTCGTACCACCCCTCAAAGGGGGTTGTCCAAACTACGTCATATTTGGTTCCAAATTAAAGAGAAAGGAGAGGGTAATCGAGCGGTGTAGTTTGTCTTTGATCGTTTTAACGTGATAGCTGACTTTTGTCCGCCGCAAAACGATTTTCTACACTAGGGTCATATACACCCAGTTCCTATGTTTTGCACATATTTCTTCCATTCCATGTTTTACATCCATTAGTACTCCGTTGTGAACTTTTTTGTCATGGGAAGTAAATTTCCACAACTTACTAGTTCTTCGCAATGATGAGTTGAATATATGTCAATTTTTGTACCAAAAACGGCCATTTTTTCACCTTCAAATGAACTGATACACTTCCTTTACAGTTATCTCCAAAGCGTTCATCGGATTCAAAAATTAAGTACATATTTAATTAGGGGACCAAATATAGATGCGATTCCATCCTACACACAAACTTTACCGTGTATAATTAAAAATTTTACAGCATCTCTTCTGTAGTGGAAGACGATCAAATTGATCATTTTCGCGTGATTTATAATTTTTAGCGGGTACCTTGAGACACAAAATCCATGTTCCTCTGTAAGTATTGCATGGATATCCATAATTTTTTTTTTTTAAATATAGCCAGGATATGCAGTGAAGACATAACTCAATTTGAAATTCCTAGATACCTAGATACCTTCATAAAACGCAACAAAAGCAGAAAATACAATTTTTCCACTTCCAAGACGCCGGAGAATTAACAAGTTGAATGGAGAATTCGGAAATTCTCTACTTACTTTTCTTCTTACTTTTCCACAAGCAAATACCGGAGAATTAACAAGTGGAATGGATAATTCGGGAATTCTCTACTCACTTCTCAAATCCTCTCAGTTGAGAATTTTTCGTCTTACTTTTCCACAGGCAAACACCGGAGAATTTGAGAAGTGAAAGTAAGACGAAAAATTCGCGAATTCTGTACTCACTTCTCAAATCCTCTCAGTTGAGAATTTTTCGTCTTACTTTTCCAGAAGCAAACACCGGAGAATTAACAAGTGGAATGGAGAATTCGGGAGTTCCGTACTCACTTCTCAAATCCTCTTAGTTGAGAATTTTTCGTCTTACTTTTCCACAAGCAAACACCGGAGAATTTGAGAAGTGAAATTAAGACGAAAAATTCTCAACTGAGAGGATTTGAGAGGTGAGTACGGAATTCCCGAATTCTCCATTCCACTTGGTAATTCTCCGGTGTTTGCTTGTGGAAAATTAAGACGAAAAGTAAGTAGAGAATTCCTGAATTCTCCATTCCACTTCTTAATTCTCCGGTGTCTTGCAAGTGGAAAATTGTATTTTCTGCTTTTGTTGCGTTTTATGAAGGTATCTAGGTATCTAGGAATTTAAAATTGAGTTAAATATTCACTGCATATCCTGGCTATATTTAAAAAATAAATTTATGGAAATCCATGCTATACTTACAGAGGAACATGGATTTTGTGTCTCAAGGTACCCGCTAAAAATTATAAATCACGCGAAAATGATCAATTTGGTCGTCTTCCACTACAGAAGAGATGCTGTAAAATTTTTAATTGTACACGGTAAAGCTTGTGTGTAGGATGAAATCGCATCTATATTTTGTCCCCTAACTAAATATGTAATTAATTTTTGAATCCGATGAACGGTTTGGAGATAACTGTAAAAGAAGTGTATCAGTCCATTTGAAGGTGAAAAAATGGCGTTTTTGGTACAAAAATTGAGATATTTTCAACTCATCATTGCGAAGAACTAGTAAGTTGTGGAAATTTACTTCCCATGACAAAAATGTTCACAACGGAGTACTAATGGATGTAAAACAAAGAACGGAAGAATTATATTCAAAATATAGGAACTTGGTGTATATGACCCTGGTGTAAAAAAATCGTTTTTCGGCGGTCAAAAGTCAGCTATTACATTAAAACGATCAAATACAAACTAGACCACTCGATTATCCTCTCCTCCCTCTTTAATTTGGTACCAAACATGACGTAGTTTGGGCAACCCCCTATGAGGGGTAGTACGACCCCAACCCCCAAAACATCCTGCACCTAAAATTGTTCGCCTATATTTTTGTACCCTAAACTCTTAATCTATCAAAAAAATTCCAATACTCCACAGCCCTCCCACATAGAGTTAGGTGCCCGTGAATATTGCGATAGCAAAATTTACCGCCGAGGCCGCTCAAATCTGCAAATTACCGTTAATCGAAATAAAATATAGCCATGCATACCTTAAAAGCGAATTCTTATTTTTTTTTATTGGGCTTACAGATCCTGAGCTTACTACTGCGAATTATTTCAGTTCCTGATATTGTGTTTATTTTTTTTTTAAGTTCCGTTAATCAGCCCCCATTTCTACCCCGCACTCTCCCCGCCACATTTCCTAAACCTATCTTGTTCGTCCTGAGCTCTCATTTTTTTTGATATCACATACATTCTCGTTCTTCTCTCCATTCTTTCGTTATCCCGGAAAAACTCGAGAAAACATACCCTCCTACATCCCTCAAAAACTACCCTTACAAAAAAGAAATTTAAATTTATTTCGACAGTGGAAGGTAATAGGCAGATGTACCTCACATATGAAAAAAAGTCCAACACTCTACAACAAAAACTGATACTCTTAAACGTCCCAGGCGATTCGCACTTTTTTTCATTTCTTACGGTTTTCCTAATTCTCCAACCATGTTAGTGAATTGGGAATGGAGAATTAGGGAATTAAGAATTCTAAGAAAACGAAATTCTCATCTCCCAAATTCCCAAATTCTCCGTGTTACAGAATCCGGCCCCTGGACATTATTTCCAGCGCGAATGAAAATCTACGATCAATTGATCATATAAAATGCCGATAATGAATAATAAATTGGTCATTAAGTTTTCAATTTGAACAGAAATTTGAGTTTTTAGTTAACGTCGTCTGTACTTAATACACTGCGCTAATTATAAGGAGTGTAATCCAGAACATCCAGCAGTTAAAAAGCGAAATGGTCCAAGACTTTAAATTTAAACTGTTTTACCTTGATCCATTATATTTACCCGCATGTAAAAATTGTATAGGCCATAAAATAAATTGATTGAGTTTTTTGGCATTTTATAATAAACTGCATAAATTCGCTACAAAGTGCATTTCAGTGCGTCTTTCACACGCCGGGCCGGATTCTGTATCTCGGAGAGTTTGGTAGTTTGGGAGATGAGAATTTTCGTTTTCCTGATGAAAACTCTACATTCGAGATTATCTAACATACTTGGGGAGTTTAAGAAAACGTGAGAATTATCGACATATTGAAGGACGGCTAAATCTGTGTGGGAGGGTCGTAGAGCATTGGGATTTTTTCCTACGGATTAATGGTCTAAAATACAAAAATATAGGTGAAAAATTTCTAAGGGAGGAGCTTTTGGCGAGTCGGGTGGTCGTGCCCCTCCCCCCGCCCCCCAACTGGGGGTTGTCCAAAATACGTCATGTTTGGTATCAAATTGAAGACGGAGAGGCGGGTAATAGACTGGCGTAGTTTTTTTTTATCATTTTAACTGCATAACTGACTTTTTTCCGCCGACAGACGGATTTTTTGCACTTGGGCATATACACCCCAGTTCCTACATTTTGCATATACTTCTTCCGTTCTTTGTTTCATATCCATTAGTACTCTGATGTGAACATTTTTCCCATGGAAAGTGAATTTCCACGACTTACCAGTTCTTCATAATTATGAGTTGAAGATATGTCCATTTTGGTATCAAAAAACGGCCATTTTTTCATCTGAAGAAGGACCGCTCCACTGCTTTTGCAGTTATCACCGAAACTATTTACCGGAGTCAATAACTAATTACATAATCTAATTAGGGGACAAAATGTAGATTCGATTTCATCCTACATACAAACTTAAACGTGCATATTTAAAATTTTACTAGCATCTCTTCTGTACTGGAAGACGACCAAATTGACCATTTTCGCGTGAATTACAATTTATAGCCATAATTTGTTTTTGTAAACATAGTCAGGGTATACAGTGGAGTGGAGTGGAGTTGTGGAGAAGTAAGAAAAAATTTTTCAACTGACAGTATTGTCTGCTTTTATTGTCTTTTGTGAAGGCATCAATGTACCTACGATTTTCAAATTAAATTATGTATTCACAACATATCCTGTCTATGTTTGCAAAAACTAATTATGGAAATCCTTGCAATACTTACAGAGAAAAAAAGATTTTGTTGTCTCAAGGTACCCGCTAAAAATTGCAATTCACTCGAAAATGGTCAATTTGGTCGTCTTCCAGTACAGAAGAGATGCTATAAAATTTTTAAATATACACGTAAAAGCTTATATGTAGGATGAAATTGCAGCTACATTTTGTCCCAAAATTAGATATGTAGGTTTTGAGTCTGATAAATAGTTTTGGAGAAAACTGTAAAAGAAGTGCATCAGTCCTTCTTAAGATGAAAGAATTACCGTTTTTTGGTACAAAAAGGCATATATTTTCAACTCGTCATGTTCGCAGCAGGGTACTAATGAATGTGAAAAATAACGGAAGAAATATGTGCAAAATATTTGAACTAGGGTGTATATGACCAAAGTGAACAAAATCGGTCTTTCGTTAAAATTATCAAAAAAAGAACTACACTACTCGATTACCGGCTTCGCCCTCTTTAATGTAATACCAAACATGACGTATTTTGGACAACCCCCAATTAGGGGTGGTACGACCCCCCAATCCCAAAAGCCCCTACCCTATATATCTTGCATCTATATTTTTTTACTTTAGACCCTAAATCCGATGGAAAAACCCTAATGCTCTACGACCCTCCCACACAGAGTTAGAGGTCCTTCAATATTGAAATACTTCTCATGTTTTCCAAACTCCCCAAGTATTTTACAGAATCGCGAAACTACCAAACTCTCCGAGTTACAGAACCCGGCCCCTGAAGTGCAATAAACGGCTGTGCAGTCACGACATATAACACAAGGATTACAGGATTACCATTCTGTCTATCAACACTTTTATTGGAATAACCTGAAATCAATATGTATTGGCACACATAACCAAATTTAATTTTCTTCTGCTATACAGAGTGTCCTATTTTAATATTTTTCGTTAGGTGTTAAGTTTTTTGTCTATTATCAAGGTTTCTAGGTGTCGGATATGACCTTTTTGTAGGTATATGGTGATTAATTTTTTTTTTTTTTTGTTAAACCAAATATCGTTTTCTTCGAAATTCATGGCATGAAGCCATTATTTAAACGCATGGCATTCCATACAGATTCTTTTAGAGCTTATACGGAAATGCAGAGCAATTGAAGGTAAGTATAACTTAAAATTTAAAATTTGTAAACTCTGACGTTTTTTGAAATTAAAAGCAAACAAATTTAAAATTGGGCAATGTCCAATTCAACAACATTTATTTTTGTTGCAGGTATGTAGAACATGCTAGAATTCATCCTTGCAAATTCGTTTCTATGATCGGCATTTGTAAAGGAGTGAAAAGAAGCTTACCATTTGAATTTGCATTATATTCCCGATTTTTAAAACAGCGGGGAATGTAGTTATGCCCATTTCAAGTAAAATATTGCATATTGCATAAAAAAAGGCATGGCTATACTGGAAAAACAGGTTTTGTGCTAACTACCGAATGAACGAATAATTCTAATTTCATTTCCTAAAGGTAATTATGTGATGAACGTGTTTTCACCGAAAAAAAAAATATTGGTTTAAAAAAATTGGAATAAGTGAAGAACAGTTCTATATCATTTGTTAGGAATCGAAAATACAAGATTTACTATCTACGCAATCCGATGAAAACATCTAATTTTGTGAACTAGTGCAAAAGGTAGGAAACTGTGCGTGTCAAATGCTGTAATATTGGAAACTTGATCAGATCAAATGGGAGTACATTATAGCAGACAACCAAGGACGGTTAGAGTTAATGAGTTCGGAACGTTTCATGTTGAGTTTTCGATGGTTTAGTGCTGACTGGAGGTTTGGTTTTTTGATCGGGTTTATGATGTAAGGTTTTGGGTTAATTTCTTATCAGCATTAGCCTCCCATACAATACGAACCGGACACGCACTCGCATTTGATAATGCGACAATTGTAAACATCGAGGAGAGAAACAAAGCAAAAAGCAAATTCAAAGAAGCATACCACATCTACATGGAAAAAAGTAATCTAACTAATTGAAGACAAGACACAGATTTAATAAATAAAGATTACCAACACATACTTAGAAAACTGAAACTTGACATCACAACATGACAAAGAACTTTGCACACCATTCATCTGTGGTCCTTTAAAGAAAAGAGTAGTATAAATTATACTTATTTATTTGTTCAAATTATGTATTTATTTATTTACTTGTTTAAATTATTTATTTATTTATATGTTCAATTAACGTTTCCACTATATTTTTAATGTGTATTTTAGTGAAATATGTTTCAATAACATTTTAAAAAAACAATCATCATATGGTGAGAGCAGCAAATATTTTAATTATACTTGATAAAATGTGTGACATCTAGTCTCGAACGCAGGATGGAGGATGCCGGTCAAATGGACAACTCAGTCTTTTACATTTTTAAATATGAAATTTTATTCAATAATACAATTAACTTTGCTTACCTTAATATCACAATAAATTCAATACAATAAAATCCAGAAAAAAACTTCAAACAGATAAATTAATAAAAAAAAAGCAAATTAAAAATTAAAATTAAAGTTCAGTTGAATTTTGCTCCTGGTTGCTACCATATTAAGGTCTCCCACACAGGTTGTCGATGTCTTTCCCGATGCTGCTGTACCAGAGAACCTTCTGACGTTGACTGAAGGGGTCCGTTGCTGGACGAAATGTCACGTGCTATGTCTGGTTTTGATTGCAGAATTTGATCTTCTTCAGATACGTCGTGAGCTGCAAAGCAGGGTTTTAAACGATCTATAGAGATGGTAACTTGTTTGTTTTTTGACCTTGAGGGCGAAGAAATGCCTTGCTCGCTTCATAATTTCAAAAGCCCGTCATAAGGTGCTTGTACTGATGATCTTACTGCGTCAGTTCTCAGGAACACATGGAGCACTTATCAAGTTCGTTAAATGTGAAGACGGATTGTCGCGCGTGATTTGACGCTTGGACGGAAGTGATGTCAGTGAGGCTTTTACGAAGTGATACAACGAATTGATTTTGAGGTCGCTACTGCGAGTTTTGGAGAAAATCTCCGGGGATGAACAAGCTTTCGCCATAAACGAGTTCCGCAGGGGTAGCGAAGAGTTCCTCCCTAAAAGTGGTTTGCAAACCTAGCAATACAAATGATAAGATCTTCGTGCAAGTCTTCTCCTGGTATGCCATTAAACAAGCTTTGAGTGTCCGGTGCCATCTTTCCAAAAATCCGTTAGCCTGAGGATGATAGGCAGTAGTGCGATTACGATGGAAGCCTAATAATTTTGAAAGTTCTGCAAACAACGAGGATTCGAACTGTGTACCTTGATGTGTAGCGATAGTTCTGGGAACACCAAAGGGCGCTAACCAAACTTGACACAGAGCGGATGCGACTGTCTCAACAGAAATGTCAACGATGGGAATGGCTTCTTGACATGTAGTAAATCTCTCAATAGGGCAATATCTAAAAATTTGCAAAGGAGACATAGGACCAATAATGTCTATGTGAATATTTTAAAGACGCCCAGAACACTCATTGAATGAATTCAAAGGGCTTTTGCCCTGTCTGGAATCCTTCCTACGCTGACAAGCTAAGTAGGACCGTGCGCAGGTGTTTACAGCCATATTTATGGACGGCCATTACCTCTTCCTGACACATGTCTGATATCAATAGTCCCATGGACGTAATTGTGGAGGCGATGCCTTCTCTGGATTTTGTTGAAAAGCATATTGTACTTGAAATATTTTATGCTTCTATAAGCCGCTGGTAACTCTCCGTCGTAAGTGTTGTTCAGCTTCACGGAATAAAATTCTAAAGGTTGCCAGTTATTATCGACCTTCTGTTGAATCGCCTCACCGATGGCAGTATCTGCAGCGTCTAGCCATTATAATAGTTCCGCTGAGAAGTGCCGTTTGTGCTAGTGGAGCCTTAGCTTCTTCAAAAGATTCCCTTGCATCGTTGGACCAATCAATGCGCCTAGCACCATGCTTTTTAGAGCCAAACAGTTAAACTAGCATGAACGTCTGCTGCATGTGACAAGAAACGGCAATAGTAATTTATCATGCCCAAAAAAACGTCGTAATTGTTTTACATTTTCCGGAATTTTAAGTTTGGAAATTCCTTCCCCGCGATCGGGAGCTGGTTTGATGCCTTGTGGTGCAATCAAATGACCCAAAATTTGACCTGCATCCGCAAAAAGACGCATTTCTCAACGTTTAATATGAGGCCATACTCCTGAAGGAGTTTGAAAATTTGCTCTAAATACGAGTAGTGTTCAATTTCAGATTTAGAAGCGATTAGAATATCATCCAAATAAATTGTCGTGTCCCATATTAAAAAACAACACCGACTTTACTTTTACTTAGGATTTTATTCAACAAAACTGACCTAACTCACAAATTGTTACTGCCACTATCGCGATTGAAACTTAACACCGAACTGCTATCTCAAATAAAATCCAAATTCTAACTGACCAACCTGATCTGGCGAATCGGCCGCGCTCACCTCCATTCAACCAGGCGGAAGCGACTTTGGCCCAGTGACCAGCGCAATACCTTGAAATCATAATACGCCAATCACTGTCAACAGCTGGAGTCCCCAATACTGCATGTAAACAAACAGTGGGCCCAGAAATTCGCAATCGCCAGGCATTTTACTGTGCGAAGTAAAATGCTTAGTTATTGAAAATCGTTTAATTACTTGTACACTTGCTGCTAGCTCTAGTCGTGATGTCACAATTCCACCAATTGAATATTGGGTCATGACATTCCTCTCCCCTGAGAAAAACTGATTCCCAAGAGGAATCAGATCGGTGTGCTTAGTTAGGTTACAATACCTAACTTAACTACTAATTTACACAATAACTAAGGTACAATATTCACATCATTTAAACATTTTTTATAACCATGGTTCGGTTTACATACAATTTCTGTTCTATTCTTCATCTATTTTTTAACATACATAATTTTTTGCCATTGTCTTAACAAACATTTTTTTTCTTTTACATTCCTTTTAATTACTTTATAATATCTGTTTCTTTTCTTTACAATATTTGCTATCTAAGTTGTTTCATTTTTCGTGATTTCTCATTTAATTTCTCTTTTTATCACATTTAATTTCTCTTTTTTCTTCTCATACTTAATATTTCTATTTGCATCTCACCTTTAATTTTTTTTTTTATATTTCATTTCTTACATTTTGTTTTTCAAATTATTTAACTTGGGTCTGTTTTTTTTTACATATTTCATATTTATTTTCCTATAACATGATCTTTGATTATTCTTATTTTTACATTTCTTTTAACTTCAAAATCTACAACCATTATCCTGAAATTTCCTCTACCTAATAAGTTAATTATTTCTATTACATATTTCTTTCTAAATTTAAAATTGTATTATTAACAAAAATGCTTAATTAATTTACATGCATAATATTATCAACAATCAAAAATACAGTTCTTTTTACAATCAATTACAGTTACCAGAATACAAAAATACTGCCATAACAAAATTCTTTTCTACAACAATTACAATTTTTACAAGCCTATCCTCTATGTTATACTTTCTATGGGTTTCCCAGAACAATTACATTTATTACAATTATTAGCCATAATACCCTCTTATCCTTATATAACGGTTGCCCGTACCTACCCAAGTACCAATTAAATCAAGTGATAACCATACACGAATTGCCTTTACAAAATAAATTATAGCTACTCTAACCGACGGTAGGCAAGCTTCCAGTTGGCAAGTTTGCTGCTGTTGGCATGACTAACTCTATACTGTCAGTCCCTTCCTTGATCGACTCTGTTGGGGTGGGTCTGGGATGTTTAATAGATATCTGGATAATAGGTAGTATCGATACTCTGCCAGTACTTCCTCTGCCTTTCTGACCTCTCCAGTGTCTTAAATTGAGCATCATTCCTGCTACTAAAGTCAAGCTGACGATGCTTATCAGCCCAGTCAAAGACGTGGCTGCTAGATAGATCTGATGTGGATGATTCTGCTGCCTGTGAACTTCCTCGCTCCTGATGGCGGTCGGAATCATTTCACTTTTCACTACTCCTGCTAATACTGCTAACATTTTATCGCCTTTGAGTTTCCAGATTTTATTTGAATGCTCATTTATCCCATGAATGATGTATATAGAATGTTTTCATCTACACGCTGGAAAGCATTACATCCGCTTATAGCTTTTAAGGTGTGATCATTATAGAACCTATCACAATTTCTTTCTACAGGTACTTCTTTAATTTTGTTGCAACAAAATTTCAAAGAACATTGTTGCTCTGAGTGTCGGCGGTTGGAGCGATTGATTGATCAAAGTGCTTAAAAAATATTTCTTTTAGGCACGATGGAGTTCTCTCAATTATATTGAGAGTCCACGTGTACTTAAAGATTTTTTTTTATATCATTTAGTACTGTATATATGTATTCTAGTAGATATACCATATTACAGACCTCTCAACATTAAATTATGCACTAAAAATTTCCTCTGGTTCTCTAATTGTAGCTTTCCAATAAAAGTTCGGCAGGAGTTCCAAATTCGGCATCCAGATCATATGTGTGAACTTCATGTACTGTTATAGGAATAATGTGTACCTTGTGCATCTCGAACAATTATTTCATTCATCTTCCGACCGTAAGTTATCCGTGGATGTAACTTTCCGATGCTCAAAGTGACCAACATAATTATCCTTATCCCCTGAATCTTACTAATTTCTTGTACTTTGCTCCTACTCCGATCTTCGTTTCATTGATCCTCTCCTTTTGCTGCCGCCTGTGCTCTGAAAGTGTTGAATATGCGGACATGATGATCTTAACTATACTTCTTTAGTCTATGGGCACCCTTTTATTTTCTCCATGCTATGTACTATATACTATATATTTTAAATCTTTTTTTTTTACTCTTGTTTCTTTTGCTACTTTTTTTTTAGCTCTTATTATTACTTTTTAAAAAAAAACGTGTTCTTCTCTTATTCCTTTTAACTTTTCTTGCCTCTAATTTAAAAACCTCTACGTTTATTTTTAAACATTTTTGACATATTATTTGCCTTTATTTCCTTTTTTAATTTTAACCATTTATTAATTATCTTCATAGATTTCCTATTCTTTTAACTTTTTCTTTGTTGTTTCTTCCTTTTTATTCAATTATACTTTTACTATCTCTACTTTTCTTGTTTATTCAATCATTCTTTCAAAATCTCAATTTTTTCATGTTTTTTTCTTCTTATACTGGTTATTTTATATTTTCAATTTGCCAGTATTCAATTGCTCTCTTTTTTAAAGACATTTCCTTACTTCTGTACCTTTTATTTTATAGGTTTACCTTAAGTTGGATCCACTCGGTTTCCTTTTTATATCCCTTCCATACTTTCATGGCCATTTCCAGCTCCGCTCATCGAATTTGCTCTGAAATTGGAGGGAATTTGTGGGACATTTCTGTGGTTAAGTTCCCCGATTACTGGGTCATAACCGTTACATACCTTATACAGACTGGTGAAGCTAGGCGTGATATTCTTCATATTTGTCCTACGTAGGTCGGACCGGCGCTACCGTACCCATTTACAAGTAATATTTTTGTAGCTTTAATTTAGCTTTTCGCGGCGAGGTCCACTGAGATCTCCGTCGACTGTAACTGTCCCTATGGTTCCATGCAGATCGTCAGGAAAATTTGCGAGGCTCTGTTCGTCCATGCGAAGAATCAGGATTTTTTACAAAATAGGCTGTTGCATTGGCGCTTCTTACAAATGCACGTTCATCGTCCAGCCTATTTCCATCATACCCATTACATTCATCTCACTTCCTCCACTAATGCCTAAATTTTCGGCTCTTCCCTCGTGAAGTCTCGCATTGTCTTGAGAGGTCTCTACCCTGCCTGCGTTAGACTTCCATTCGTCGTCTTTATTACTACCACCTTGCCCGATGATTTCTGCCATATTCATTTGGACTTCCTCTATTCTGGCATATAAAGGGTTTCTTCGACTGGAGAAATGCGAAGCATTTGGTACAACTTGTCCACTAGCTGCGACATTCTCAAAAACGGCGCTTTCTTTGTTTACCTCACCTGCGTTTTGTAAGCACAGTTTTCTATTCACGCAGTCGATGACAGCTCTGCCCCTCAGGAAATCCATTCCAAGTATCCCGTCGGCTGGAAGTGAATTAATGTCACCAACGGCATTAAATTTACAACCCTGCTGACTATTATCTACTGCAAGCTCGCCTGACAAGTGCCTATGGACCTCTTAGCGAACCCAAAGAGTCCCCAATTCTTATTTTCTCATGTGTCTGCATTGGCGTATTTCTTTTTATTCTATTGACCTTAATTATATTACATAAGGATCCAGTATCTACTAAAAGCCTTAATTCACCTTCTAAAGCTATGTCCGATTTAACTGTGATGATAAGTTTACTCTGAGCCACTAACTTTTCACTTTCTTTCTCTGCTAAATACTTCTTTACGCAGATATCCGTATAATGGTCACGTGTTTGGCAGAATTGGCAATAGAGCCCTTTTGCCTCTAGCTCGGCTATAAAATCTCACGACATGAAATGAATCTGAAAAAGGATAGATATTTGGTTTAGATCTCGTAAAGCGGCCACCTGCAACACTTCGGTTATCTGAATACAATCCACCGGAATGAAATCGACATCGATTCTTGGTTGTCAATGATGAGAGTTTCCTGTGGAGTACTGGTCCAGTTTGATCTTGCGTCACAGCTGAAAGAATAAGAAGCATATAGGACAGGCATAAAGAAATAAAACCGCTGTGCTTGTTTCTAATAGTCCGTTATATTTCTTTTTTGAATACTTTTTTTTTCTTTTTTTAATACTGCCCTGCATTGGGGTGTCACGAAACAAAAAACATTTTTTTTTACTACGTTATAAAAAATGAACCCTACCTATCTACGGCTGTCTGCGTTCAACAAGGTATTACTAGATTTACCAGGGGGGGGGGGGTGATTCTGATCTCTTTGTCATCGCATAGGCGTCTATTTTAGTCACATATTCTGACATTTCACTTCAATTTTGTCGTACTTTTATATTCACCATATTCATTTTAAGTTTATCCTTTTCATCAACCGCAAAATAAACTAAAATGAATTTTCAATGAATTAATGTCAAAATACACGCCTAAAAGTACGGCAAATTAGTCAACCGCTTCCGAGGGTGTGACAAAAATTTTATACTGTAGTAAATGGATATTCTACACCTAATTAGAGCAATAGAAGTACCTAAATTCGAAATAATATTTTGAGTTTGTAATGTGGTGTCATTTTCAGTTCATTCTACGTAATGCAATGCTTGCTGAACTGAATAAAACATGAAAAAATCAGTAGAAAAGTTCATTTCGTTTAGGCGTATATTTTGACATTAATATACGACAAAAGATCAGAATCACCCTCTAGATTTATGTGATAGCTTGACCGGAATTTGTAAATAACGGAAACAGATCAGTTGCGTCGCCACAACTTATCTGTTAACAGAATAAGGTAGAAATGTTGTTGTTGCAGAGTTTGCAGAGTAGCAAAACCACTCCTTGCTAGTGCGTAAGAGCGCAAGGGTATCAAAATGCTCGGCGCTATTGCGTCAAAGCACAAGAGTAGTAATATGCGCGGTGCTATTACGTGCCAGCAAAAAGGTAGCAAAATGCTCGGTGCTACTGCGTGACAGCAAAAGGGCTAAAAAGATGTAGATTATGAAAATGTTGAAGATTGGGCTCTGCGGCAGAAGTATTCTTCTGCTTGTTTGTGGACAGCAGAATTGCAGATTAATCTCTGCACAGAATTATTCTTCTCCTTAGATGGGGCAGGAGTATTGCAGATTAATCTCTGCGCAGAGTTATTTTTCTGCTTAGGTGTGGATTTTTAAATTTATAATTTTATTATTTGTGGAATTTTTAAGAATTTTCCTAGTGCCCCATTTAATTTATGATGACATTTATTGTCGTTGGCTTTGTATGGCTCACATCATATACATAACCCTAAGCATTCAACTAACAATGACAATTCAATTGTAATCAAACACCCCGGCATTGAAAATTTTTTAATTTTATTGGCAAGGCTGTTTATTTTTATAACGATTTCATTTAAATTTTATTTGAAACACTATAATTTATTATTGAAATAATTAAATTTGCCTGGAAAATGATTTCCTATGGCAATAACTCTGATTGTATTTAAAACATAGCACGAGCGCACTTCTTTACCACAATTTCAGACACCGGAGTCTCGATTATAAAAAATAAATTGCACTGATACCTCACTACAGTTTCTCAATATTATTAAGTATATCAAAGTACCTTTTATCACATCTTTTAAGAAAAGTCACTAAAATACCACCGCACTATTTTTCGTAAATTCAAATAAATTTAGAATTGTCAGAAATTTCGAACTGACAACACATATATAACCCAGCCCTCTTTTTATTTGCCTGCCTCTACAAAAAAATGTGCTTATCACACGTACACGAATTTTACACAGCATAGCCTATCCTTTTTGCTCTATAATCTAAGGCTGGGACTTAGTGAAGATATTTGCTGTCGTGTCGATAAGGACAGTTTGGTTTCTTATAAGATGAAGTAGGTGTTCTTCATTGCCGTTTAATTTTGTTATGTGTTGGTCGTTTAATTTTGCATCCTTGGTATTAAGAGTTCCGAATAATGATTTGCTTGAAGAACCCACAATATCTAAGGCGCGCGTTAAGTCTTTTATTCACTGCGAGTAGGTCCAATTTGTCTATAATGTGCGACATTATATGATTTATTTCTACTGTGGCGCTATTATAAATTTGTGTAAAAGTAGGACCACTATATAATAATTTACAAAGGCTATTTCGCTCATCTATATGCGTCTACATTAGTTATCCCAATAGTTAAGTTATCCAAATCATAGTAGATTATTACTCTCCATTCATTAGCATAAAGTTCGAGTTTCCCGATCTCCTCGAAGTATATACCAGGGTTATATTCAAAATTAGTGAAGTTGATTCCGCTCCCATACACAGGAACAAAAGCAAATAGAAAAAATAATTAAAAAATTGAGAAAGTTAACAGATTATTATGGGTGTCTTTTCAGATTCCAGAAAGATTCGAAATTTTAATCGATATATCGCTTAAGATTCTTGCTATGTACAGTCCATAGCTTTTGGCCTATTTTAATAGTGGAGCTTTTCTCTGAATCCAACCAATTCATAGGGTCCCTCCCACAACGGGTTTAGTATATTTTGAGGAGCTTCCTTTTTTTATTAGGACCTTATCGGTAATATTGAAGAATTTATTTTTGCTATTTTGGTCATAACTAGTTTTGGAATTAGTTTTAGAGTGCATCTTTTTCATGTTTTGCTATTTCGTGGCAATGCTGTAGGCGAGCTTTCAATTTGTTCGCATAGTTTTCTTAATTATAGCATATTTGAAGTTGTTGTCTGAGGGTGTTGGGAATTTTGGGTTGATAACCGTATAGCAGTTCATATGGGCAGTATTTAGTACTACTATAGGCGGTTATGTTGTAACAAACATGGCGTACGGGATCCATACGTCCCAATCCAAGCCATCTTTGTTGATGACATATTGACGTATAAGTTATGGGATCCAACCAAAGGATATCATTACATATTTATAGAATTAAATACTCACTTAAAATTCAACAAGTCTTTTTACCTGAGATAATATAAATTATTGTTTTTGGCTACTCGAATGCAGCTGTCTAATAGCGATCGTTCTCATTGCAAGGCGGCGACTCAAACTAGACTAACAGCAGAAAAAAATCTTGTTGCTAGCTGTGCTGAAGATAAGGATAACTGCGACTGATCCGTGATTAATTTCTGGTATCTTCATTTTGATAATAATGACTAATTTCCTTTTACATACATACTAGCATGAACAAATGGGATATTGCAAAACACCCATAAAATGTAATTGAATTAGAAGTTACTCAACAGGAATTTCCATTGCCAAATATTATTACAAAAAAAAATTAAAATTTTTGTAAAAGACCACAAGTTCAAATGGGTGCCCTCTGGCACTAAGGAGTAATGTCGCAAAATATCTTAGATGCCACAGTAATTAGAGACGGAATCTCTATATGCAGGTTCCATATTAATAGTCGAAATCAATTGTTTAAGGTTGTGTGTTTGATAAAATACTATGCCGAGATATTGTATATATCAGTAAATTACTTGCCTAAGAAGGACTATAATTTATTTATATTGTAAAACCAAAGAATATAAATCAGTAAAGCAGCACCAGGACAAGAGATCGGTGTTGCTATTTTACTACATAATGGACTATGCGCGATGGGTGTCCCAAAACTAGTGTGATCCTTGTGGCGCTTATTTACTGTTATATTCTTTGGTAAAAAAGTCTAAAATCTGCTACAAAGGTAGAGCCTCCCCTTCCATAAGGAGAAATTGAAGAATATCTAGCTTTTTCTAGAAAATTGTTGTAATCATCGGCACCCTTGTTTACTTTGCCATGGACTGTACGCGCTTCATTAATATATTATCCCTGAAGAATTATAGTATAGGTACTTGTTCTAACCTTATTTGCTACTTATATTTAAGCATACATATACATTATACATACATATACATTATACATACATATACATGCGCTGCAGAGACTCCATCATATCTTTATCTGAAATTCCAATCAACATACATGTTACGTGCTATGTGCCTTTCAGAAAGAATATCCCGAATCCATTAAATTTTAATTAAACTTCGCTTTAAGTGGTCATTAATAAGGACCTTTTATAAGTTTTTCGTTTACCGGAGAAAAGAAAAAAGCCACGAGATAAAATTAATGTTCGATCATAAATATATTTTCGACGGCCAGAGGAATCTCTATGTGTGCAATTCAAAGCTATAGTAATATACGTGTTGTGTGTTTTCGGGTAATTAAAAGCTTTGTCAGATGAATATTTACTTAGCTCGGCAGTTTTTTTTTTTTTTTGCTTCTTGGTTTTTATATATTTCTAAAGTAAAACTAAACTAAATTATTTTGAATTAAGTAATCGCTTTCATCTTGCAGAGACCAGGCTGATAATTTTGATATACATATATACATATATTTTAGATTTTTGGTTCTAACTAGGCTTGGCAGAGATTTGGGTCGAAGAAAGGGAATTTAATGGTGATTGAAGATTTTGGCGTTTGTAAAATTAATGTTGAAGTTCAATGAATTCATTTAGATTTTCGTAAAAATTAAGGGAAAAATCGCTCTACTGTGGTGACAAGCACGCTGGACAACACCATTAACGTTTTTGTAAAAGCTTAATTTAAGCCGATCTAATAAAATCTTGTAAATTGTAAGAAATACTTTTTTTTTTAAATCATATTTAAATTCATATTCGCGGCTCCTAAATTCTTTTGTTGAGATTCTCCAATGATCAATCAATGAGCAATGTGAATTTATTACAATGTAAGAAAATGTAGCTTACTTTACTGGAATTATTTTTCAATGGGAAAATTTCTTTCAGGCAAAATATTTTAACAATACTTTCTGGGTACCCACCCCCACTGAAAGCAATTAAAATATGTCGAAGCTACTCAAATTGCTCAAAAGGAAGAAAAATCGAAAGTTTGAAGGAGTCGAATGCCTTTACTAAAAAAAAGCTAGTCGGTCGAAATAACCAAAAATTTAGGTCAAACTCATAATACAAATATTAACAAGGTATGGCCGAAAAATCTGTCAATTGGTTGCTTGCTCTTTGGCAACAATTGTCATAAATTTGTTCGTCTCAATTTCAACCGTTCTTATAAAAGTGAAAAACATTTTATTTGGAAATTTCTTTGATTCCCGACTAGCACATAATTACTTTTCCCGATTTAAACAAAGAAATTAATATTTTGTTAAATATTTTAGTATATTCAAAATCCTATTTCAGTCAATAAACTACGCAAAACTCAAAACAAATTCGCTACCACAAAACTGGCTGAAGATTACTCTTTCATCATGGCTGTTTCAAATATGCGAAATTTTAACACTTTTATGACAAAATAAATTTAATAATAATAAACTTCTTCACTATGCAAATTGCGGAAACAAAATGACACTTCAACGATGTAGAAATTTTGCAAACAAATCCTAATCAAAACTTTTCACGGTTACTCTTCTGAAGATCCAGCTAAAAATTTGTGCAAATAACAGAACTTTTCTATCAGTATATAATGTTTTGACTGTGATATTAAATGCAGACGCGTTTGATTCAAACTAATCGTTTGCAACGGAATTAACCCGAAATCAGTAATTTTTTTCAAACAGCATTAGCGGTCGCCCTGTAAGAGAAAAATGTTGGAAATGAACGATTTTTCGAATATATTAACCAAGAAAGAGTTGTTTTATCAATTAGTTTGCTAACTCTGTTATCAAACGCGACGAATATTTGTTACAACAGCTGCAATTTTTCTTAGTATAGGTACTTACAACTTCAAATTTTGAATTGAGACGGTTGAAAATTTCGCATTGAGACAGTTCCAAGTGAGGAAAAGAGAAAGGAAAAAAATTAAATAAAAACAAGTAAAAAAGCTAATATTGGTCTAAGACCAATTCTTATGATACCCTAGATGAATGTCGGTATGAAATTTCGTATGGGTACACATTTGAGCAATTTTGATTTTTGCAGTGGTTTTTCGCATATATTTCTAGAACGGTTCGTCGGACAGAAAAAATGATTATTACCAATTTTATAGGATTTTATATTCTGAAGAAGTTTTTAGTACAATAAAAATGTCTTGGGCTGATGGTTCTCATAGTATACATAAAAAACGTAAATTTTTATATGGCAACACCAAGAAAAGGTTGCCCGATTTAGTCCATTTTTGAAATTTTGTTTGCTGGTGCAATGAGAATATCACATACCAAATTTCAGCTCTCTACATCGACGCGTTCTCCGGCAGTGTTCAAATATATAACGGAAAACGAAATTTTTGTATGGCAACCCCACGAAGGAGTGGCCCGATTTATCTCATTTTCGAACATAATTTTACTTTTTTTTTAAAGCCCCTGTACAAAATTTCAGCTCTCTAAGTATACGCGTTCTCGAGTTATCGTGCGCACCATCATTATTTCGAGGTGTTACAAACGGAATGACAAACTTAGTATACCCCTATAGATTTCATCTAGGGTATAATGACCAGGGGCCGGATTGTGTAACACGGTGAATTTGGGAGATGAGAATTTCGTTTTATTCGAAATCCTAATTCCCTAATTCTCCATTTCCTATTCACTATCATGGTTTGAGAATTAAGGAAAACGTAAGAAATGTGAAAAAGTGCGAATTGCCTGGGACAATTAAGGGTATGTTTGTTATAGAGCGTTGCACTTTTCTTCATATTTGAGATACATATGTCTATTACCTTCCAATGTCGAAATAAATTCAAATGTCGTTTTTGTACAAGGTAGGTATAGGAGATGGCGCGGGGAAGGTGCGGGAATAGAAACGGGAGCTGATTAAGGGAATTAAAAACAAACAAATCCCAAACCCAAAAACACTATCCCCAAAAATTGTTCACCTATATTTTTGTACTCTAAACCCTTAATATATCATAATCTACAGCACTCTACGCAGAGTTAAGCGCCGTGAATATTGCGACAAAAAAATTTACCGGCGAGGCCCCTCAAATCTGCAAATTACCATTAATCGAAATAAAATACAGCCTATAATACATAATTCCCAACGTGAATTCATATTTTTTTTTGTTATTGGGCTTACAGATCCTGAGCTTACCCCTGCTTACCCCCTGATTTGTTGTTTTTTAATTTCCGTTAATCAGCTCCCATTTCTATCCCAGCACTCTCCCCGCCACATTTCATCAACTAATCTTGTCCGCCCTGAGCTCCTATTTTGTCTTATATCGCATACATTCTCCTTCTTCTCGCGATTCTCTCGTTATACCGGAAAAACTCGAGAAAACCTACCCTCCTCCTTAATTCTAATAAAATATTCCATTACGGAGGTATACAAATTGATAAACAAAATTAAGTAAGATTCAAGGAGGAATATCGATTAAAGAACAGGTCCCACTGAATAGACTAAAATACCGCCAAATTTTTTAAGTTTCAAGATCAAAGCTATTACTATCTTAACATTTAATAAATTACATAATAAAACTATAGGGTATCTAATCCTAGTTTAAACCTAAAATTTTCAAGTTTAGTAAATAAATAATTAACATAATTAATATTTAAAATGTCACCTAATAAAAATTATAACAAATTAAAACTAATAACCTAACTTATGCTAACATAAATTAATTTGTATTTTATGTATAACCGCAGATGCTGGCACAAATTTATCTAATACTAACTACAATTACTATTTATAAATTTCTTTAACTTTAATAATACTAATTACTGCAAATAACAAAAATATTTGTATAATTCATTAAGAATAAAATAAATTCAATTAATGATGAATAAATAAATAAATAAATAACTACCCCTACAAAAAGAAATTTCAATTTATTTCGACATTGGAATATAATAGGCAGATGTATTTATATTATATTTGACTATCAGAACCAGGTTAACAAATAAATAAACGGTCAACAATACATGCGTTTTATAACTTAGTCGGTGTTAGTATTAATATGTTACACTAAACATAAACCAACCACCAGATAAAATTTAATAACATAGAACAAAAATATAAAAAACTAAATTAAATCTAACTTAAAAGATTAAATATTATATAGACGTTTTTTTAAGACATTCTTAGATTCGTCAACAACAAAATGCTCAGTCAACTTATTAACAGTAATGCACATGCGATTAGTAGGTTCATACATGCCAAAGTTAGACCTTAAGGAGTTGCCATGCAATAGAGGTAGCCCTTTTAAATTGTGCCTATTATCACGGAAAGAGATTTTGTCAAGTAACAACGGGGAATCAACATTCGCGTTTAAGAGTTGGTGGACAAAAGTTACATCGGCAACCATGCGACGTTTCTCAAGTGAGTGCATGTTCAAAAGCTGCAAGCGTTCCTCATAAGGTGGAAGAATCAATGAATTATTCCAGGGAAGGTGCCTGAGAGCAAATCGTAAAAAGTTTCTCTGAACATACTCGATGCGCTCGACCAGACCTGGCTAGCGTATTCAAGAAGTGGTCTCACAAAGCAGGTGTACAAACGCAATATTATGGTAGGATTCGGAAAGTCTTGGGACCAACGTTTTATAAAACCCAGCATAGAATTACTCTTTTATACCACGTAGTTTATATGGGAGATAAAATTCAATCTGTGGTCAAATTTGACACCCAAGTCATAGACAGGGTCCACACGGCGAATAGAGGAATCCTAAAACTCATAATCATAAGCGATTAGTGTCTGATTCCTATGGAAAGTCATAACCTGACATTTGTCGATATGAGTACTAAATTATTGCTCTCGCAACAATTGTAAAATTTTTCAAGGTCACCTTGTACCTGTTCACAATCGTGAACAGATTAAATCTGAGCGAATAGCTTAATATCCTCAGCATAAATCTAGACCTTATAGTACCTCACAGCAGAGAAAATGTCGTCACTAGACAGATTAAAGAACAACGGGCCCAAATGACTCCTTTGAAGTACGCCAGACGAAGCCTTCAAACTCTAGAGATGGAATGGCGAAAAAAGATTTGGTATGTTCTGTTATCTGAATAAGACTCTGTCCATTTTAAAAATGTTGAGGGAAGCTCATACTTTTCCATTTTAAAGAGTATCACGTAGTGAGATAACTTATCGAACGCTTTACTAAAGTCTTTATAAATACAGTCTGTCTGATAGCCTTTTCCCAACCCGTCAATGGTATCCGAGACAAATTCCAGCAAGCTAGTAGTTGTAGACCTGCCCGAAACAAACCCATGTTGGTTTGAAGAGAGCAAATTCTCACAGGAAGTTGATAGTTGACAGTAAATAATAGATTCGAACAATTTGGGCATGCAATATATATTTGCAATAGGCCTATAGTTAGAAATTTCATTTTTACTAACTTTTTTGTGGATAGGTATGATAAAAGAGTTTTTCCATAGCTGGGGGAAACAACCACTATCGAGCGATTTTTGGAAAATAATTCTCAGCGGAGCTACCACTACAAGGCAGCATGACTTAAAGAAGGCAGGAGGGATGCCATTAGAACCAGTTGTGAAGTCATTTGGAAGCCCATTAATATGATCGAGTATATCCTCTTCTGAAATTGAAGGGATAGTGAATGAAACATTACGATAGTCGTTCATATGACTGAAGTTGCTAATTTGAGGCTAAAAATTTGATGAGGAAAAGGCATTGTCAAAAAAAGAAGCAAACATATCGCAAATTTTAGACGAATCATCAATAGCAGAATCCTTGTACCTCATGGTATTGGGGTAGTTGTCAGTTCTTTTCTTCATATTAATAAACTTAAAAAAGATGCGTGGGTCAATAAATAATTTCGTACGCATGCTGTGAACATACTCATCATAAAGTGTAGAGGAAAGTTCTATGAAGTCACTATATGATGTGAGGAAGTTGTTGTGACTTATAATGCCCTTATCCCTTATATAACTCTTCCACAATTTATTCTTTCATTTAAAAGACGCCTCAGCTCTTTACTAAACCATGATGGAGATGTTTTAGAGAGAAGCTGACGCTCGCAGGGAACGTGAGAGGAAAACAAATCGAAAAGAATTAAGTAAAATTTAGAAACGTCTTCGTCAGCATTATTGCTAGACAGTAATATGTTGAAGTCAATAGATGCAAGTCTACTGGAAAGTTCCGAAAAGTTAGCCTTTCTAAAATTGAAAAAGTATTGTGTTTCATCACAATTTGTTAACTTTTCGGTTTCATAGCAATATGTAATTAGTAGAGGGGGTGATATTTATCAGGAGTAGATATTCTCACTGTGCTAGGCTCAACTATTTAGTTACCAGTGTCAGTAGAACATACCAGGTCTAACTGCCTTCCCATGTCATTTTTAACATTACTGGTTTGGCTGAGACCAAGAGATGAAATACTGTCAAGGAATAGTGACTCCTTTGTTGTCAAGTTATTTAGTGGAAGATAGTCATCGTCAACTTCATTCAATACCCATTGAATATTGGGTAAGTTAAAATCACCAATAATAGTAAAATTAGATGTTGAAATGAGTAGGTCGTAAATATTCTGACCTTTGTCATCGACAATATTTGTGCAGTCTGCAGGA
Source organism: Dioctria linearis (assembly GCA_963930735.1). Classification (NCBI taxonomy): domain Eukaryota; kingdom Metazoa; phylum Arthropoda; class Insecta; order Diptera; family Asilidae; genus Dioctria; species Dioctria linearis. Next base: position 105,901,068 of record OZ005744.1, on the reverse strand, counting down.
ATATAGCCACAGATAATGTATAAGTCAGGTTTTGAAAGAGATAACTTAAGAGCAAGAATTTCGATGTTAACGGTGTTGGAGAAACTGGGAAGCTCAACCTGCCTGCAATAAAACTGGTTTTTACAGGCGAGGAGTACCCCGCCAACTCTTATGAATTATCAAAAATTTCATCGTTGAGAAAACCGTGATACAGCCAAGTTTCAGTGAAAGCAACTATGTCGAAACAAGTCGCAGCAGAAGCTTTGAAGATTTGTGTGGGGGATTCGTCCAACCCTTACGTTTTGATAGTAAAGAGAGAGTGATTTGAGTTTTTTGGAGTATCGCTGCTTATTTTGGCAATGTTGGCGCTCGGAAGGTACAAACAATTTAGTAAACGTGCCAGAGGGCCAAAATGTGGGATCAAATAACTTGTCCCGCACATCTTCTGAGACGGTTAAAACAAAGGATGCAGCCGGTTTAGAACTTTTACTAATCTATGTATCACAAATATGAAGAAAAAAGTGGAACCCTCTACAACAAAGAGTGATACCCTTATTCGTCCCAGACCATTGGAACTTTTCACATTTCTTACGTTTTCCCAAATTCTCCAATAATGTTAGTGAATTGGGAATGGAGAATTATGGAACTAGGAGTTAGAAGAAAATGAAATTCTCATCTACAAAATTCCCAAACTCTCCGTGATAAAATTCCGGCCCCAGATAGGTAAAATGCAGGAACAAACAAATTTGTGTGAAAAAAAAAAGTTAGTAAGTTTCAACAAAAAAAAAAGTGCGCAAATTGTTGGATACCTATTTTGACCGATTTTTATTATAAATGTTTCACATAAATAATCTGTTTCACTTTTATCTCTGCTACGGGATTAACTTCGTATTGGAATACCAAACCTATTAAAAGATATATACTTTCTACCTCCTCTAATGAACGTATTGTATATATATATATAGCACACATATGTATAATATTTACATAGGGAAACTTAAAAGTTTTATACAGGTAACATACTACATATATTTGGTATTGCAAATGAGCTTTAAGGTTGATCTAAAATTAATTAACTTCACAGTCATCAGATCGGACAACAATTTCTAATTGAAAGTTGTGTAGTCTTGACTACCTGGGAATCCTTCTTGCTGGTGTATGCCTCAATCGAAAGACTATTTCATGTTGAGGCTATTGATCTAACTCACTAACTATTTGACATAAAATCGCATTTTACTTACGTCTTTCGATAATCATAAGGTGCATCGTCTCGATCGTTAGTAGTAATGCCATCAATCAGATGCTAGTTAATATCATGCTAAATGTATTCTTTAATATATTTATGACTTTGATTACATTATTATAAGTGAAGGCTGAGATTAAAAGAAGAGTAGTGAAAACCCTCTATTTTTGTGAACTGTTTTAGTTTTAACAGCAGATGCAGTTGCACTAATATGGGTGCCTGTACACAGCAAGGTCGCAGGCAACGGCAAAGGTGACCAACTAGCCAGGAAAGATTCGAAATGGAATTCCTACAGCCTATACCTACTCTTCACCAGTTTTTCTACGCCAGTTGTAAAAGACAAGTTAATAAGAACGCTGAAGAACCAAGTTGAACTGGAAGAATACTGATAGCAGTATGTAGGTATTAAAAATTATTTTTGGAGAATTACTCCAAGAAAAAAACTTCCGAGCAAATAAATCTAGAAAGGAGTTAATTCCGGCGTCTAACTGGACTTTTAACAGGAAACTGTTGGCTGAAAACTCATCTGCACACAATCAGCATTGAAGCAAGTTGAAGAGGAAACTGCAGGCCACATTTTTTGTAACGAAAAACTGTGTAGCAAATTTCAGCTCTCTAGGTCACCGCGTTGTCAACTTATTATGTGGACGGACAGACAGACACACGGACGGATAGATGGCCAGACAGTTGGACGAAGATGTAAAAATCTAAATGCTCCATGTTTATATGCATGTGTATTTAACTTACTGTTGTACCATAAATACTTCTCTATTAAATCAGTTTACCAAATACTATAGCTCATAAAAAGCAAATTTATTGAGAAAAAGCATGAAATTCCTGTCAATTCCTTTATTAGAAATTTATTTTTCCCACACTTGCATACATTGTTAGATAGCAAAGAAGGAAAAAAACAAAAGAAATTAATGGCTATTTTGCTATTTATAGAAAACAACTAAATATGGTAATATTTTACAAATTTTTGCTAATAGATGGTGCCTTTTGTAAATATGATTTCTGTCATATGTTTCAGCTCTATTTTAAATTTACATGCAAGGCCATCTGTCGAGGAGAGGTAACTGATTTGGTAACTGAATTCTTTGATCAGTTGTGATTTCAATAGGGACTCAAGCTGGAAATGTGGTTGTAAATGAATGTTTCAGGGACCGTTAATGCAAAAATATCCTTCATTGGGGCCAACAACTAAATCTATCCACTATAGTGAGAATATATGATAATCCGTTTCAGTGTGGTAATGGGCCCATAATGTCTATATATGAACATGATATTCAAAACGCTTGGACTTTGTGTGCTGAGCTATTTCGATTTTTGTCACGCTAAGTATGATTTGGTCCATTCATTCAGATCAAAATTCATTTACTGCCAAAAATATTTAGCGATGAACGAATTCCCGGTGAAAAGGTTTATGTAAAGCGCTAAAAATTGATATTCGTAAAGTTTTCATGTGTTTATTGTGCTTATCTCGCACCATAATTTTTTCGTCCATTAGAAGTATTTTAATAAAATAAAACTTTTCTTTGGATTTGTTACAGCTGTTTGCCAAAACTTTCTGTGGTTCTTCATCGTTTTGTTGAGACTCTGCCTTTTAGATCGAATAAAAAATCAAGGTGGCGGCTTTGTCACGGACTGTATTTTGTTTTTGAATGCATTGCGTTTATCATCGGCTTGTGCTCGGTATATATTATAAGGTTACGACCTTTACGTTGAGTAGGTGTTAATTTCTTTCAGAAAAATTCAAGTGGCTGCCATGAACTTTTATTATATTGTTGAAGAACAGCACCAATATCGGTGTCGGAACCCGGAACCATCAGTGGCTATACTGAATGCCGCAGTTCCTACTGGATAGGTTAAAAGTGTAGCTTCAGCGAGAACGGATTTAATTATTTGTACACTTCACTGATTTGCTCTAGCCAAGAAAATGGTTCTTGTTTTCTTTCCTGTTTCATTAAACTGGTTAGATGAGCATAAATTGGTTACAACAATTCTGGTTATTTCGGTGTAAAGATAAAAGTTTACAATACCATACCATGCCATGTATTTTCCTAATTGAGGTTGGGGTAGAAAGCTGTAGGATGGCTTACTTTAGATTTGGATGGCAATATTCCATACTCACTAATGTTATGTCCTAGAAAGTGAAGAGAAGCTGCACCAAATACGCATTTGGATAGCTTGATGGATGGGCCTTAATCAGCAGGTCATTTAAGAAGTTTTTGAATGTGCCGCTTGTGTTCATCCTGACTTTCGCTTGCTAGGAGCAAATCATCAATGTACACGAAGACCAAATCAAGTTTCCTAGTCACGTCATTCATAAATCTTTGAAGTGTTTGACTAGCATTTCTTAGGCAGAATGGCATTCTGACAAATTCAAAAAAGGCCAAAAGGTGTGATAATGCCAGTCTTGTGGATGCCCGCAGAAATAACCGGTAATTGATGGTACGCGCACTTACCAAATCGATTCGCGAAAAAACTTACATCCTTCAATTTGCTTGGAAAAGTTGTGTATGTGGGGTATAGGATATCTATCAGGTACTGTGATCGCATTCAAGCGCCTATAATCCCCCAGATGGTCTACAGCCATCGTTATCTCTTTTACTCAACATATGTAGAGGTGATGACGCAGGTGAAGATGATCGCCGACAGATTCCTATGCCGACCATGTGCCGAAACTCAAATTTGCTGCTTTGAGTTTGACTGAATCTAGTCTGCTCGGCTTGTAATATGGTGAGGGACCGTGTCGGTCACAATACGATGCTTTATTTTATGATGGACCTGGTTATTGAAATTCGCAGCTTTAGTTAGAGATGGAAAGTCGCTTAGCATTAGTGCATATTCTTTGCTTAAGGAATAGTGACAAGGAGGGGTGTTGTGACTTTTAACCAATATCCGGAGCTTTTGAAATTTCTTACTGAGTCGATTAATTACCTACTTTTGATATCTACTGAAATGCCGAATTTATGCAAAAAATCTACTCCAATAATGGGTCAATTGACATCCGCAATGACAAATGCGTGAATAAAATATCGTCGAAGACCTAAGTCAACTTTCAAAAGTTTGCTACGTGGTTTCTGCAATGTGGTAATAGCTAAGCCGTTTGCAGCTCACATTACGAGATCTTGACTTGTTTCTGATTTTTTTAAATAATTATTTTCCGATATTACCGACAGATCAGCACCAGTATCGATCAGAAGCGTTAAATTATTTTCCTTACCGTAAATGAACAGACGGCGTGGTTTGGGAACAATCTGACTATCCGCCGCTACTACTGTCGGACTGACTCGTCTTTTAGTCCATGATCTATCTACAGTCGGACATCAAATAAATCGTTGCCAGGGCTACTGAGGTATATGGTCGTACATAAAGTAAAAATTAATAGAAACGTTTTCCAGGTTACGCAAGAAAATCTTTTTACCTCAGTAGTCTTTGCAACGAATAAACTGACTATATAAGTGGGATGAAGACGTCCCGAATAAAAGAAACCGAATTGTAGTTAGCTAGAAGTTTTCTAACTACTATAAGTTTTTGGTGTCAACCGGTTGTTATTAATGAATAACAAATGATTTCAAAACTGACTGACTTGTCATTTAACTAGCACCTTTATTTATTTATAATTTTTTGTAAGACGACCTAATAAGAGGTTCGTGCATGGTCCTCCGAGCCGGTTATATATCCACAGATATATATATACAAGTCAGTCAGTTTGGAAGAGTATCTTTTTATATTGATCAATGGACGCGGCAACCAGAAAACTTATTAAAAGACAAAATGCCCTTCACGTACAATTAGCAGCGGCTATCTCCAGCCGCCAGTATAAGAAACACCCACATTTGCGTACTACCAAACCAAATTAAAAATCATAGATGATTATTGGATGGAATTCTCCGAGAATCATCTAACAATATGTGAAGAAACCGACAGAATAGAGGATTCATATTTCACACTAAACCTAATGAAAGGTACCGAAGATTCATCCATTCAGTTTCGAACTCTACTAACGGATGGCCTCCACCAATTCCCGCCTACGGCAAAAAGAAAGTCAAACCATGTTACGTGCAAAATTCACGGCCACTGCAGCCTAAATATACTGGATCAAAATTAGATGAATAATAAATAAAATATTACCTACGTTCTGCTTCACGATGTGTTAGCCTCATATTAGAATGATTCTGCAAAGATATTTATTTAATTACAGGTTTAATAAGAAGAAAGATCAAACACCTGATATGATATCGACGGAGGAGTAAGGTGCTTTCTCTTGGCCATGCTTCTGCAGTTGTCGCGGTTATGGGATACAGCTAATTCCTTTAGCCTAAGCTGAAAATGAGATGGGATTAAGATGATCTTACACTGGAGCTTACATAATGGGACTATTGGATTTATTTCTTCTGAATTGAATTGTTTAAAATTATTGTGAAATTAATTATAAGAGGAAAGATATGTTTACCTGTACCAGATTTCTCCAAATTTATTCAAAATAAGAAAGACGCTATCACAATCTAACGTAACCTTGATGGACGTTAATAAATACCCGAATTTCACCAATTCTTCATATTTTCCGAGTGAAAGCGAATGGTACCAGATTGTTTTCAATCCAAAGAAATGTACTTCATGCTAATCAAACAGCGAAATTCATTAAATTCAAATTTTCCGGTACGCGAAAATCGTTGTCAAACCCATTGATTTCTTATGAAATTCAACGCCTTAATGAATTTTAAGCATAGCGTGGAGTATACCAATAGAATCCACGGAACGAGTAGAATATTTTAATATAAAAAAGGAAACATGATTTTATTAAATTTAGATCGAATTCGCCTGATCTGGAAATCCAGATGCGTTTTCCAGTATAATACGAAATAGGGGGAGAAAAATGATAAAAGAACGTCTTTGAGATGTCAAGAGGTCATTCGACTATCCGAGTGTTAGTAGTGAAATTGTACGTGAATTTTATTTGAAGAGGAGAGAAAATTGGAACAGAGATCTGGACAGGAACTGCATATATAGGGAATAAGATAAGTTCGCATTTTTATTATATTTATTGTAATATATTATTTGATAAAAAAAAGGGAAAATATGTAGTCTAAAACTATATTTGTGAATTCTATCTGCGCTTCGTGTGTCTTGCCGCCATTTTTTTTTTCTAAGTTAGGTAAAGATAAAATCGGTTAAAGAAACATTTTAATTCAGAGATATTTTCTTTGTGGTGGAAAAGAGTTCGTAGATTCAATTAAAACACAAAATCATCAATCTTTTTGAGCACATTTTGTTTAATATAAACTATTATTAATTTTTTTGATTTTGATATATTTTCGTAGTTCCTGTTGTCTTTACGAATTAAAGCATACGCTACATAAATACATATAATCACATAATCCGCAAGGATTTCGGAAATCACTAAGCAACTTGCACAGAATTTAAACATTTAGCTCTCTGAGACTAGTTCTGCAAAATTTCGCGACACTAGTTAGTGACCGACCACGAACGTTAACTAAAGACAAGCACTTGTGATCGGTTTGGGAATTTTCGTTTTTTTTTCTAAAGCAGATCAACTCACTGATAAGTGAAATTCATCCAGGGAATCAATAGTTGTTTGATGGTTTATTGATATGATGTCGAATTTGTGACGAGTTGCTTTGGTATTAGTGGGTGGTATATGAAACGATATTAAGAATTGAGTTCACTCAGACCTGACCTGGCACAATAGTTGACCCAGGTTCTGTGGCTGAATACATTAGAGTAGTCCATATTGATAGCGGCAATAGTTTGATTACCTAAAAGATTCCTAAACATTTCAGAAACTTTGTTGTTGAATGCACGATAACATATATCCCTTCCTCTGGATGTTCCTACTCAGCAAGTATATTGTATTTTTCTAAATTAATATAGTTAGAATAAGTAGAATTTGCCAACGGCTTTTCTCATTTCTCTATGTGGAGTTACCATTTTATAATGAAGGCGTAAAGAGTTGGATTTAATTAGCAATAACAATTAAGTAGATAATAGCTCAGCGGAAAACCTAATTCGAAATTGATTGGCAGTTTTCGTTCTTGTACATACGTAGATTTAATCGGATATATTTATTACAGTATAAGGTTATTTATATAAATAGTAGCAAGTCAGCAATATCGCTGTTGATGATTCTTATGTTCTTATGAGTTCTGTTAGTTAGAAGTTTTCATAGATCCATCCTATTTATAGTTCAGAGTGTAAGTCGGCTGCATCTAATTTCGTCTTTACTGATCTATTGGAGTAGATGGTTATACGTTTGCCTGCAAAGCAATCACAGTGTCGATTCGATTCCTTTTTATTTTGTATGTCCGTCGTTTCCCACAATATGTTTTTATCTTAAGGTGAGTATCTATTCTGTAATCTTGCTTTGGTAGGAACTTTGTTAGCTATTGGCCTAATAAAAGCATAATTCGGCGGATACTGAATCAATTGACTCTCTTTGCGACGGTTCGGGGACCCGTGTTTATATGTCGATAGTAGTTCGATGAGTATCTAGATCTCGATTGGAATAGCTATCTCGAGTAACTTTTAACTTACTTATGTTTTCGTAAAGAAATTGAAAATAAGTTCATACAGCCGTTCTTTATCTGATTATCGTGTAAACCCTCGTTATTTAGCATTGAAATATTGAGTATTCGAGGATTTCCCCAAGCTGTGATATCAAGCCAATAGTTTTGCTTTGGAAAAAATGGAGATTAATAGATTGAACCAAGAGAAATTATCATATGAGCTCGAGATAAGCGGTCTACCAATAGGAAGGGTCGAGGATATGAGGGCCAGTTTGCGTGCTGCTTTAAGGGCAGAGAAGGGTGGTGACTCACTCATTGAGGTAGAATACCCGTACTCTTTCGAACAAGATAGTGAGGCGGTCAGTAGAAAGGCAGATGAAATTAAAGGATTGTTAGGCAAGTTTGATGGCGATAATACTTCTCCGGATTATAAGAAAATTCTAACGAAGATTGAATGGGCGCTAGCTCGCCTCGGAAGACCAGCAATTGAAAACGAAGATCAGAGAAAGGAAAAGGCACGGATCCGTGGAGATTTAGTTTTGGCCCTTGGTACTTTAAAACTTAAGCCTGATGGTGAGGACGAAGATAGTGACTCTTCGAATGTCGCTTTAGAACATTCCATGGCTGCTACAGTCTTAGCTGCTTCACGGTCACGTCTGTCGTTATACAAATGGGATGTTAGATTCTCTGGAGAATCGGCGCAGTCTCTAAACTGTTTCTTAGATAGGGTGCAAGAGTTAGCTGATGCTCGAGAAGTTAACAAACAACAGCTTTTCCGATCAGCATTAGACCTTTTCACCGAAAAAGCACTAATCTGGTACCGAGCGAATAAGGGTGAATTCAATTTTTGGCAGGATCTCGTGAAAGAAAAGAAGAAAGAGTTTCTCCCGAGAGATTACGACGACAAGCTGGTGGAGGAAATAAAGAGAAGAACACAGGGTGTTTAGGCCACACATACATGATGATGGTCCCTCGTTGTAAATTCCATCCATATTTCTAATCCTTCCCACGATGAAATATTTTCTACTATAGAAAAGCGATAAAAGGAAACACAAAGAACTAAAATCTAAATGAAATTAACAAAAAACTACTTATCTAATAGTTGGGAGCTTCCTTCCGTTCATCCAGCGATGTCTAAACATTCCAACATAATACCTGAAACATATAAGAATATTATTATTCACAACAAAAATTGTACAAAACTTTTAGCTTACCTCAAAAGTATACCACCATCTCGTATATTTACAATTTCTCAGTGACAGAAAATGTCGTTACGTCAATCAGCTGTCTGAGGTACATTCAGATAGTGCATCAATCGTTGCAAGGTCAACGCCAAAAGGCGAGAACGCAGAACTGGATGCAGCGGCTATATAAAGCCGACGAGTCGCAGCAGAAAATCGTTCTTGGTTCAGAGCTCATCTGATTCGGAGAATAATCCGATTAACAAGAATATCATTCCCAACCTCCAAAATAGAAGTATAATTCTATATTGCAGAGAATAATCTGAAAGTTCCATCATTTTCCAATCTCCTGCCCACACCTAAGCAGAAGAATAATTCTGCTGCAGAGAATAATCAGCAATCCCCTGCTCATATTTATGCAGAGGAATAATTCTGCTGCAGAGAATAATCTGCTGCTCACATTTACGCAGAAGAATAATCTGCAGCTCACATTTACGCAGAAGAATAATTCTGCTGCAGAGAATAATCTGCTACATCTTCTTCTTCATAGTAGCATATTGCTACACTTCTGCGCACGCTCAAAATACCGTCAGAGACTAATCTGACTAGTTGTACTGGCAGAAGCATTTTACTGCTCTTGTGCCCTCACGCTCTAGCAGCAACAATATTTTCCCCTTTTTCTTTGTTTGATGACAGATAGTAATTCTGATCTTCTCTCCCTTTTCAGAGCGAGGAGAAAATTGGCAGCGCCTCAGCAGGAGCTAATTAACTTTTAATTTGAATTTTTAAATTTTTTTATTATTTTTACTTGAAGTCTTTTATTGAATTTTATATTAGTTTGTAGGTTAGTTTTTAGTTCTGAATTTCTTTGTGATATTAGGTTAAGCAAATGAATTTTTGAAATATTTACATAAAATTTTATATTTGAATTTGTAAAACTGAGTTGTCCTTCACAAACCGGCAGTCCCTCCCACGTCCGAGACTAGCTCTCACACAGGGCCAAGACGAGCCTATGGGCATGTGCATTGCGGTTATGTCAAACACGTTCTCTGGACTAACCGATGCGCTGAGTGAGACTCAACAACTGCGCATACTTAAAAAGAACATCAGTCCATTCTATCAAATCCAGCTTGGCCTGACAGAAATAAAGAGCATAAAAATTTAGTGGGGTTTGGTAGACGCCTGGAATCTGTGCGGGCGTCAGTTAAAGCTTTCGTGTTACCTCTTTCGCGAAGGAGCAACCAATTTCTAGAGCCTGATCTCGCCTATGTCTCAACCGAACCACCAGTTGTGTGAACTATGTACAAACATTATCCGGTCTCCAATAACAAGAGGCAACGGCGATGTTTTAAATGCGGGAATTCCGGGCACTTAGCAAGATTATTTAGAAATAATTTGAGGTGTTTTGAATGCGGGGCTCCAGGTATGATACGGACCAACTGTAGTAATTGTAATGACACCAATGCTAGTACTAGCAGCCAGATAACGCCAGAATCGGGAAACAGCAGAGGGGCTCGAGTTTAAGCGGCGAACTGACGAATACCCAAGAAGCCGTCCGGATTGAAGGTCAAAAGAACGCGGACCATCAGTATGAATTGGATTGCAAGGACGTGTATACCACATTATAGGATTATTTTTTCGCGAAGACAGGAAACGATACGCGTCTCTATCTTGAGATTGCGATCTTCGGCTTAAAATTTTGTGGGTTGTTCGACTCGGGTGCTTCACGAACTATTATTGGAGTCGATAAAGAATATGAAATTGAAGCTTAGAGTTACATCTGAAAGAAGAGTGGGTTTAGCGCATGGTGGAAGTGTCTGCGTACTTGGGGAAGTCAGTATACCAATTAAACTAGGAGAACGCATAAAAGTTTTTGAAGTGTTCGTTATTCCGGACTTGCCTCTTTCTATAATACTCAGTATAGATTTCTGGCGCGAAATTAATGTTCAGGCCAATTTCAAAGAAAATTCCTGCAGTTTCTGGTGACAATAGTCGATTATGAAGTCAGTGCCCTCCAGTGCCCATCACACTTATCAAAGAAGGAGAGAATAGTACTAGATGAAGTTATAAATAAGGCTAAAGCTAAGATGGGAATGGGTCTGGGTTGTACTAACCGGGTTGAGCATGTAATCCAAACCGACTCCCCTCCAATCAAAGAAAGGTACTACCCAGTTTCGCCAGCAATGCAAAACACTGTAGTACATACATACTACCCTCATGCAAAAATCAGAAAAACCCAACATAAAGAAAAACCCAAGAGAAGCAATAAAAAATTACATCACTTCAACAGCAGTGAAAATATCTAAAATTACTTCACTTTAACAGCAGCGAAAAATATCCAAAAATTGCATCACTATAACATTTCCGCCAAAGCATTCAAAATCATAAAAACAATATGTGCAATTCATTCTTACCTTCTTTTCCCGGCATCAATAAACAAATATTACGTAATAAAAACATTTCTCTTCGTTGCATGAAGTAACACATTCTGTGACAATGAATAGTATTTGCACATGGATCAACAATTCTTGTAAACGATTTGTATTGCGATTGCATGATTGCTTTGAATGAAGCAATTCATAATTTTGATAGGTATGTAGTAATAAAATTGTAACTTTAAAAATTATGTAGGTAAGTTAAGCAATTTAAGAATTTTCCCACACCTTACACATGGGGTCAATTATATAAAAAGCAGAACATTTCTTAAATAAAGGCATTCTTTCTCGAGACAGGAAAAGAAGTAGTTTTCTTTAACTAACTCACCTCGCGCTCCAAGTCGGCAGTACAAGTTATACTTGAACGCCTATAATTACTCCGGTAACCATAGCTGGCCATTGGCTTAGCTTCCGGAAAGTTTTCAGCTGCGGAATAGAAGACATCTCTGGACGAGAATTGCAGAATCTCTACATGATTAACTGGGACCTGGAGTTAATCATTACAACACCATCAACGATGAACTGGATAAAATGCTAGATGAAGGAGTAGCAAAGGCCAGTAATAGTGCCAGGTCATCATGGTGAATGAGAAAGAAGGTCAATATCGATTCTGCGTCGACTTGAGAAAACTCAATAAGGTCACTAAAAAGGACGCTTATCCTTTACCACACGTATCGAATTCTCTGGATAAGCTAAGAGATTCTAAGTTTATGACTTCTCTAGATATAAAATCTGCATTTTGGCAAGTGGCTCTCGAAGCAAATTAAAGCAGTATACGGCCTTTACAGTCCCTGGTAGAGGAATCTTCCAATTTATTCGAATGCCCTTTGGTTTAAGTAACTCACCAGCTACATGGCAGCGTTTAATTGTTACTGTATTACCGGGAGATATTGAAAGTAAGGTATTCGTATACCTAGATGACGTTATTATAGTTACGCTGACATTCCGGAACTTACCAAGGTTTTAGAAAAAGTGCTAAGTGTTATCAATTATACAAAGTGTGAATTTTGTCGTCCGGAACTCCGATATTTGGGATATATTGCAGATAAACAAGGTTTGCAGGTCGACCCAGATAAAGTAGCTTGCATATTACAGATACCGCACCCTAAAATGTTTCAGAGGTGACCGCAGATCGCCCCGACTACAGCATTGCTAAAGAAGAAACATAAATTCATTTGGACAGAGGAATGTGAGCAGACGTTTCGCATAGTTAAAGATTGCTTAGTTAGTGCGCCCATATTAACTTGTCCGGACTTTCGACACCCATTTATTTTTCATACTGATGCATCTGACTATGGATTGGGCGCAGTATTAACGCAGAGAATTAATGAGGAGGATAAAGTTATCGTTTACCTTAGTCTTCCCTGAATAAGTGCGAGCGAAATTATTCTACAACAGAGCGTGAGTGCCTTGCGGTTTAATGGGCGATTGAAAAGTTACGGCCATATATCGAGCAATGCCATTTCACATTAGTGACTGATCATGCATCCTTGGTATGGTTGTATAATTTGAAGGACTCCACGGGTAGACTGGCTAGATGAGGCATGCGTCTTCAACAATATAGGTTTGATATAGCGCACCGGAAAGGCAAAAAGCATTTTTTATCTCGGTCGGTCCCTATAGTTGATCATCTGCATGCTAACGAAGAGAGTGACGGTAAATGGCTATCTAAAATGATCAAGAATGTTACAGAAGAACCTTCCAAATAGAAAGTTGAAAATCACTTTTTATGGAAACATGGTCGACAAAGATATCCAGGGTTAACATCAGGAAACGAACCTTGGAAGCAAGTAGTGGCAAAACGAGAAAGGAAAGCCGTAATATTCAAGGATCACGATTTACCATTTTCTGGGCATTGCGGGGTACAAAAAACATATCTTCGATTAACACAACGCTTCTACTGGCCAAAGATGAAGAGCGATATAATGTCATATGTAAAGCGGTGTCGTATTTGCCAATCAATAAAGCCCGAGCTCAGGAAACCGGCTGGTCTCATGGCATCTCGATCAATACCAAGCAGGACGTGGGAATCTATTAGACTCGACCTAATTGGCCCACTACCTCGTTCCAATCGGGGATTTAAGTACATCCTTACAATAGTTGATTTATTCAGCAAGTATCCCATACTCTTCTCGTTGCGTTCAGCGACTAGTAACTCAATTTGTCGAGCCCTTGAGGAATACGTTTTGTGGCTTTTTGGTGTGCCAAAACCTCTGGTTTGTGATAATGGAGCTCAGTTCAAGAGGTGTGGATTATGGCGCTCAAATAAACTACACGGCATTTTACCACCCCCACGCCAACCCAGCGGAAAGGACAAATGAGATCATCAAAACCATTTGTTTGAACACAGCTGAAAATGAATAAAAAACAATGAAAATACAATACAACAAAGTATTCAATACTTCCCTAAAGTCCATGGTCCAGTGTCAAATCAGTACCTGCCTCCTGTACGTCCTAGAAATATCTGAAATAAAAAAGATATAAATAAATTACTTTAATAAAACTAATTAGATTGAATATTACTAGGTACAAAGGGAAAACTAAGTACATACATGCAGACTGCCAAGAAACAAATTTCTTGGCAGTACAACAACAACACTGTGTAAATATACTTATGCGAATTTCTTAGCGAAATTCATGTTCCCTGCATAATGAACTATTGCAAAATATGCAAATATGTTCATACATGCAAACAACATAAAGTCGCAGCATATATACATACTATAATTTACGAAATTCAACAATTTTTGTCATTGTTGACATTTCATAAATCACTTTGAAAATATATAATAATTTGCATAATTTGCAGATTTCTTGCAAATTATGCATAGTCAAACTAATACTAAAGAACTAAAGATAATATTTATGCACTTACCTTAAGAATTAATCCTTTAATTGCCATGAAACACACGAAAAACAACACGACACTTTCACAACAAAATACCGCGATCGCGACTGTCAAATTTACTCGCGAGAAAGTCAATTAGATGAAGTTGGCTACGCGCTACCTGTTGGTAATGCTTAAAAACCGCGAAAGTTAAAAGGTAAATAAATATTCGCGAAAAAGGGTAAAATTAATTCCCATAATAAGTGGGAAAGAGAAAGATGCGAAAACGAGATGCAAGAAAAATGAGAAATATTTGCGTTCCACATTGGAAATTGTCATAATATGGCAGGAAGCCGCCATCTTGATTAATTTCAGAAAAGTTAAAATATTTCATAAAATAAATTACGAAAATTCATGGATAATTTTGAATAAATTAGTTAAAGGAATTTGGCACATTTTGATATAAGTATACAAGTCAAGCAAAGTCGAAAAATATGCTTAATTTGCATTTTTCGTGTGGAACGTATGTCAAAATGGCAGCTCACAGCCTATAAAAGGGGGCAATTTCTAAGATCTCTCTCAGTTTTTTGACAGCGATCACAAGTGAAATATCTAACAAGTTTTTCTTAGCAAATAATATTTTTTTAGTTTTCAGCAATAAGCATTAAATATAACGTGCCATTAAAGGTACAATATTTTTACATGCTAAAATGTTGTGTGCAGTGGGTGTTGGCAAAGGACAGGAAGTTTTTGAGATTTTTTCTACAGATAAGTATTGTGTCAATTAATTTAGTAAATAAGTTTCGTGCATAAAAATTAAATACATGCCAGCTTTCGGCATTTTAATTATACATGCAAAGAAACAAATTAGGTAAGTAATTAAGTTAAATTAAGCGCAAAGTGAATTAGAATAAGTGTATAACGCGTAAAATTAGAAAAGGCTACAAATTGCATTTAGTTAAATATATGCCAAAATACGGCATAATAACTATATATGCAATCGAACAATTAATAAACAGAATTAAATTAGTGAAAAATTTAAATTGTAGTGAATTTATAAATTGAAGTGTCACATTGGAATTATTCAATAAATCCAGCATTAAACATAAGCACACATATCTTTTTTTTCATACCGCTACACTGTCCACCTAAATGCCGTAATATAGCTGTAGTTATCGATTGCAGCTACATTACAAAACACCATGCTTCGTGCTTATGTGGCAGAAAACCACCGAGTGTGGGATACGTATCTGGCGCAAATAGCCTGTGCAATCCGTACATTAGTACATGAGGTTCTAAAATTAACTCCCTTCTTCGTAAACTTTGGGTGGGAAATGCTAACGCACGGGGAATGGTACGATCTGGCGAATAACCATGAAGAGTTTAATGCTAAAGCTAGACCCCAAGCTGTGGAGGTAGTGAGAAAGGACGTTATAGAAAGATTAGCAAAAGCAGCCAAAACGTCTAAGCACTCGTATGATTTACGTAGAAGGGATCAGAAATTTTTCGTCAATGATATTTTAATGCCAAACTAGCACCCAAGTACATCGGTCCTTTTATACGAGCAACAACGGAGGGGTTTGGCATTCAAAAGATCTAAAAATGTATCATCCCAATATAGATCAGTAACGAAGAAATTGTAAGCATGGTGTAGAAAAGTAGATTTGTTTTGATACATATTTATAGTTTGAGTTTATGAAGTGCCTAATTGAAGAAATGAGTATACCTTCAAGTTGCGGATTGCTGGTTGTTTTGTCGTTTTTTATATAGGTATATTATTTTTAATACCCCTTTCTATAACTCTAGCGTATGGAATGCAGAGTACATCAACCTTAAGTTAATTCTACGAAATTTGTAGCTTAAACAAACAATGCAGGTTAAAACACATAGACGTAAGAAATAATTGTTAAATTTTGTTGCATGCTGATTGTAGGTTCTGTTTTGGACTGAGTAACCATGGTGTTGGTTCGAAGTCCAATGGTTAAGTCAAGAGCGATATGAAGGTTGACAAGGATAGCATATCATGGAGATGGACACCTCTATGTATACTTACTCTAAGCGAATATTTTCGTGTTGCTTACAGTTTCAAGATGCATTTAAAATCGTCTTCAGCGCACCACTCACACTAAAAAAAAGAAAAAAGTTCAAGATGCCCAAAGACCCGATGGATTATTAAATTACAAAATTGAGCATACTTATGGTATGAGGATTGAACCTTGAATGGCCTTCGACGAAGCACAAAAAGCACCCGTGTTGGCCGGACGGAGACTTTTCGGAGAGATGGTGATGCAAAGTAGCTTGGAAGACGAAGCATTTCCTCTTACTCAATGAAAAGAGTGGAGCGAACTGGGCTTAACCGAAGGGGAAAAATTCGGAGGGTCTCGAGGTTGGAGCCTAGAAATATTGGTCCTGCCAGACAAGCGGTTAGAAACCGTGAAATGCTAAGGGGTGCTAGGGCTGGAAATACTTAAAAAAAAAAAAAATATATATATATATATATACATGTAAGTATACCTAGTATATGGAAAACTTATTTTTATTTTACTTGTTTTACTTTTATTTCTTTTTAATTTTTATGTAAAGAAAACGAAGAAAAATAATCCGTATGTATTGATCTGCGCTGGTAGACATTTTTTCTTTTTGCTAGGTGTTATTCTTTTTAAAATGCATCAACAAACGTGATTTAGTAAATGGATAAAAAAAATAAAAATAAAAATATGAAGTCAGTACATAATATTTATTAAGATTTATCGAAGGGATTTCCTTGGAGTGGGTTACAATAGATCAAGCCATCCCAGATTTGTATGGCAACGAATCATGAACCCTCAAGTACATACTTCAGTAATTTTGAGACAGAAGCTTATGTCACTAAGGACTTGAATTATTTTTAATTATAATTCAATTGGTATAAGATGCTTATCATTTTATAGGATTATTTTTTTTTTTAGGCCTGGTTTAAGTAGCGGACTTCTATCTGAAAAATCTATTTGGTCATTCACTAACACATTGCCATTAGCTAGAGCTCGTCTAATTTCGAAAATTTCATATTTGTCAAGTATAGGACCATTTCTTAAATTATGTAATAGAGTAAGGTTATTGATGTTTGTACTATGATTTTCTATAGCAAGATGTTTTGAGAGACCCGATTTGACTTTTTGCCAAAATATTCTTTAAAAAAGTCCATAGAGTTAATTGATAAAATCAAAGATCTTAAGATACCAAGGAATTCTAAATTAGTTTCCTTTGATGTGTGCAATCTTTTTCCCTCAGTACCGTTGACCAAACTGAAATCTATCCTTTTTGACTTAATTACAACGAAGGTTTCGAATCCGGATAAGTCGTCTCAGTTAATTAACTTGTTAAATGTTTGTATTGACCAAAACTATTTTCTGTTTAATAGTGTGTTTTCTTCACAGTCGAAAGACTTAGCTATGGGATCAGCTCTATCTCCTTTTTTGGCTGAGTTCTTTATGTGTCGTTTGGAAGATATTTTATTTAACACAGTAAAAAATGAATTATTAAAACATGTCTTTGTCTGGTTCCGTTACGTGGATGACGTTTTTTGTATCTGGACTTTTACGCAGCGTCAGCTTACCAACTTTGTTAATAACATTTTAAACAACCTTGACCACTATATAAAGTTTACAGTAGACATTGGTAATAATAGATTAAATTTCTTAGATATTAACATTTTAATTACTGACAATTCCTTAAGTTTTGACATATATAGAAAGAATACATGTTCTGATGCTGTGATACCTTTTAACTCCAATCATCCTTGGTCCACAAAAATGGCAGCCTTCCATAGTATGCTTAACAGACTTATCCAAGTTCCCTTAAATCCAATAAATTTTAAAAAAGAGTTAAACACGATAATCGGCATTGCTACAAATAACGGTTACACGAAAAAAATAGTTTACAAACTTTTATAGCAAAAAAATAGAAATGCTGCATTCAATTTAATTTTTCCGGTTGTCAATTGCAACAATAATTTTCAATGGCGAAAAGTCCCATATATTAAGGTTACAACTAATAGCCTCAAAAATGTTCTACTGAAATACAACATTAAGCCAGCCTTTGTTAACAATAATAATTTAAAGAGAATTTTGGTTAACAACAAAATAAAAAATAAATTTTCAAATTTAGAAAAAAACAGGTATATACAAAATTAAGTGAGACGACTGCTCCGCGGAATATATTGGCAAAACAAAACGAAAAATAAAAACTAGATTTTCTGAACATGTCGCAAGAGCTAAACACATGAAGCCTAAATCGGGTCTCTCAAAACATCTTGCTATAGAAAATCATAGTACAAACATCAATAACCTTACTCTATTACATAATTTAAGCAATGGTCCTATAGTTGACAAATATGAAATTTTCGAAATTAGACGAGCTCTAGCTAATGGCAATGTATTAGTGAATGACCAAATAGATTTTTCAGATAGAAGTCCGCTACTTAAACCAGGCCTATTTTTATAATTTGCAGTCAGTAGCCAGCCCTTGATAATGCCCCAATAAGGCGAAAAGCGTCGGGATTTAGTATTTAGTAGATTATAACGTAGTTTTAAATTTGTTAAAACTTAAATAAATATATCTGTGGAATATTTACATACAAGTGTTTTGCTAATTAAAAAAAAAAAAAAATAATAATACGATCATGTTCCACCAAGTGCCCAAATACTCCTCGATTGAATACATTTTATAGGAGATAAGATGTAGGGGAAGTAGCGGTCTAAGAGATTTCGTAACAAAATCTCCCGGAGGAAGAGGAGGCAATATTACGTGCAAAATTCAGGGACACTGCAGCCTAAAATATACTGGATCAAAATTAGTTGAATAATAAATAAAATATTATCTACGTTCTGCTTCACGATGTGTTAGCCTCATATTAGAATGATTCTGCAAAGATATTTATTTAATTACAGGTTTAATAAGAAGAAGATCAAACACATGATATGATATCGACGGAGGAGTAAGGTGCTTTCTGGCCATGCTTCTGCAGTTGTCGCGGTTATGAGATACAGCTAATTCCCTTAGCCTAAGCTGAAAATAAGATGGGATTAAGATGATCTTACACTGGAGCTTACATAATGGGACTATTGGATTTATTTCTTCTGAATTGAATTGTTTAAAATTATTGTGAAATTAATTATAAGAGGAAAGATATGTTTACCTGTACCAGATTTCTCCATATTTATTCAAAATAAGAAAGACGCTATCACAATCTAACGTAACCTTGATGGACGTTAATAAATTCCCGAATTTCACCAATTCTTCATATTTTCCGAGTGAAAACGTATGGTACCAGATTGTTTTCAATCCAAAGAAATGTACTTCATGCTAATCATACAGCGAAATTCAATAAAATCAAATTTTCCGGTACGCGAAAATCGTTGTCAAGCCCATTGATTTCTTATGAAATTCAACGCCTTAATGAATTTTAAGCATAGCGCGGAGTATACCAATACGGAACGAGTAGCATATTTTAATATAAAAAAGTAAACATAATATTATTAAATTTAAAACGAATTCGCCTGATCTGGAAATCCAGATGCATTTTCCAGTAAAATACGACATAGTGGTGGAAAAAGTTAAAAGAAACGTCTTTAAGATGTCAAGAGGTCATTCGAGCATCTGAGTCTTAGTAGCGACATTGTACGTGAATTTTATTTGAAGACGAGGGAAAATTGGAACAGTGATCTGGACAGGAACTGCATATATAGGGAGTAAGAAATGTTCGCATTTTTATTATATTTATTGTACTATATTATTTGATAAAGAAAAGGGAAAATAGTCTAAAACCATATTTGTGAATTCTATCGGCGCTTCGTGTGTCTTGCCGCCATTTTTTTTCTTTCCCTATTATTTTCTTGTGCCGACAGGTAAAGATGAAATCGGTTAAATAACATTTTAATTCAGAGATATTTTCTTTGTCGTGGAAAAGAGTTCGTAGACTCGATTAAAAACGACGTGGCGCCCAACACAAAATCATCAATCTTCAGTAATACCCCCCCCCCCCCCCCCTCCAATCAAGCCGGCCCTTGAGGTTAAGAGCGCCTATAAACCATGGAGACCATTCTACGAGTTATTCAAATCACTCATACATGAGGATTAATCAATATCTGTTATACGTCATTACACTTCTTTAGGTATAACGCAATATAAGCAAAATGTGAACTCAAACGCAGCTTTGTGAGAAAACAAAATTTATTAATTAGATACAATAGATTACTGTTAACAGTTTTCTCTTTCTGTTTCTGCTTTCCACTTATTAAAAACACTTATAGACTTTCCACTTATTACTTATTCCACATATTATCTAGGAAAATTGCTGATCGCTCAATTTTCTGTTTTGAATAAAAATCAGCAAATTTGAGCAGAAATAACAAATTCCCGAAATCGAACGGAATAAGAATTGAAAAAAGTTTCGATGATATATTTCATGCCTAACAACTTTCAAGGTCATCATAATTCATGAAATTTCACGTCACCTTATCAATGCAACGAAGTGCAGCCATTCTACGGGGCACCTGTTAGGTAAACTCGCCGGTCTCAAATCGGTCGGTGACGTAGTCACTTCTTTGGCTTTAATTGCTTCTTCGTTTGTCTTTATGACGGAATCATAATGCTGGCGGTAGATCCTATTGCGTTTTTGTTTTGCCTTTATCATGTGGAAGAAATTATGATCATTTTAGGCACGCGCCAAATGGGATAGAATTACGGGTACCTGCTGTTTTTTTTAGAATATTCTTTTTTCGGCTGCGAATAGCTATGCACATATCTATTATGTTTTTTAATTAAATTGGAACAACTAAAACTTCCCTGATTTGTCGCAGCCCTTTATTCTCCTTGAACATTTTGCTGCGTGGATTTGTCCAACTCAAACAGACGGCATATTTTAATAGTTTCAGTCAACGGAATGTTCCCCACTGTTAACAGCTTCTCCTGGCATTGTTTGATCGGATTCCAAAGATAATTCGATCTCTGATGGCCTTTTCTTCTTCAGTATTCACAGATTCACAGCTGGCAGCTAACTGTTTTACGTCAGTCGAAAAATGATCAAAACTTTCCTCTTCTCTTTGGGCTCTACTATACAGTTTGAAGCGCTGGTATACCTCATCTTTTTTCGGATTGCAGTAGGATTCGAATTCTTTTAATATTTCTGCAAGTGTGACATTGTTTTTTTTGCTTACTTCTAGCGTGTTATAAACCTCGATTGCGTCGTCGCCAATTACATTAAGCAATATTGCGATTTGCACCTCTTCACTTTTTGTGCCACTCTCCGATGCTTCAAATCGTTGTTTAAACTTTTTAAAGTTTTCAGACAAGTTGTCTTCCATAACCAAATGATCCATTTTCCTTTTTTTTAATCTTTGTGGCGTACTATGAAAAGACGAATCTACAACTTCTGCTAAATACACGCCAGAATCTGAGATTGTTATATCGATATTCTCACTTTCTAACTCCGTACAAGATTCTTCGTCTGAGGAAATTATCACGCGTGGAGGCGGCCCTGATTGTTGGGGAGCGACCTGTCCTTTGTTTTGTCTCGTTATTCTCGGCATTTACCTCGATTAATTAATTAATTTTTCCTTTTCTTTTACTAATAACCTCGGCTGCGCCATGTTTTGTTTAAGTATTTTTTTGAGATAACTTCGGGTAATTAATACTAGAAAGCCCGATCATTTATATAAATAATTTATTCTTACTTACGAGGTGGTAAAGTATTTAAATAAATGATCGGGCCTTCTAGTATTAATTACCCCAAAGTTATCTCATAAAAATACTTAAACAAAACACCTGCCGGCTGTTATTTATTGTATGTTGCATTCACTTAGGTGTGTTTAAGAATTCGTAATTTGAGTTTGTAATGAATTTCTTGAATTCTTGTGAATTGCATTTTGCGGTAAAGTGATGATAGGATGTTAGGCATTATGAATGCAGAATTAGTGTTTAGTCTTGGGTTATGAATCCGAGATTCGGTAATATGTAAGATTGATTTAGTGGATTCATAACACCCTTCCCCCTAAGGAGGAATTTCGTATTCTTGAGGAGAATCGAAATTACACGTTGGTTATGGTGTTTGAACTAGATACTCGTAGTTTACATAATAATTTATGCTACTTAGGTTAGTAATTGGTTATTTAGAGGTTTTATCTATAATTTATGTATATATTTTGATAGGTAGGTTGATATGCCCTTAGTTTAAGTTGATACAATTTGATTTTACGTATACTTTCTTAGTGTAGAGTTTAATTCTATCAATTTCTAAATATTTCCTATATTGGATTTACGTTTAGTACATTAGTTTATAGTAAGTTGAGTAATATATTTCTTAATTTTTAAATTAATGATCTTTTGAGGTAAAAAATGTTTGTGTATAATTAGCAATATCTTGGGTAACTATATTTCTAGTCTAATTTTCTAAGAGTAGCGTTTATTACAGTATTATGATGAGTAAATATATTTCTTATTATATATGTATTTCTCATTTTATAAAGTATTTTGAGAAAACAATTCAGTTATTATTTTGTCTAAAAGTTGTTTTTCCTATATTAGGATTGTATTATATATGTGTACATATATTCATTGTGTAATAGAAATTTTCTTTGTATTTTTCTTCCTCTCTTATCTTTGTTTTTCTTAAGATAATACTCTGGTTAGAGGAAATTTATTAGTGTTAGTGGTTTTTTGATTACTTTCAATTTCATAATCACTCTCTTGAGTAGGTGTAGGCGGGTTCTCCGCAGTTCTAAGTTTTTAGCTTTTAGATAAGGTAGGGCTATTTTTATAGCGCATATGATTATAATGATCATTATCGTTATATAGATAATGGAATAGTGGTGAATATCGTGTGCTGTCACGTTAGTTGGTTTTTTGTTTTCTGATTTTTCTAAGGTCTTTATATCCTGGCTTAGTACAAAACGTGTCTGGTGTTCGTTGTTTTTTTATAGTGATCGTATTTGGATGATTATACTCAATTTTATGATGCTCGAGGGTGATATTCGTAAGGTTGATAGATGGTAAATAGAATTCTTCGGTGATCGAAATTTTTTCGGAATGTCCATGGAGCGTGTGATCATCGCTTCTAATACCTATAGCAGTTAGGGGATATTTCTAGAATGCCGGTTGCTTTTATCGTAATAGGTTCAATATTATTTCCACAAATATTGTCTATCGTATGGGGATTTTTTAGACTGTACAACCATTTATTAGGGTTGGATAGTTGTGTCCATAAAGAAGATATGTTTTAAAAATTCATTTCGCATGAGGGGGGCATTTGGGTATGCCTCAATAACTCCGTTTCACATTGGTTGTCTTTTGCATTTATATTATGGATTGGGTGTGTAATTTGACAAATGTAATTGTGGGGGGTTTTTTCCAAACATTTTGCGATGTCTTCACTACTACAGGGATAGTGTTTTTCCTGTTTAAGT
The DNA here is from genome assembly GCA_963930735.1 of Dioctria linearis. Classification (NCBI taxonomy): domain Eukaryota; kingdom Metazoa; phylum Arthropoda; class Insecta; order Diptera; family Asilidae; genus Dioctria; species Dioctria linearis. The sequence continues at coordinate 105,877,433 of OZ005744.1, read as the reverse complement.
TGACTAACAAGTATTCGGTAGTGGGTTATATGTAGATGAAAGAATCGTTAATAAGAGTTGGTAATGGGATTACATTATACATTTGAAATTCTGTATTTAAAGGTAGGGGTATTTTAATTTCTATGATAATGAAATTATTAATTTTATTTGTACTTGTACCGCTTACTCTATATAGATCTAGCAATTGGTTTTGTATAATACCTACAAGTAAGGTTGTACTTAATGGAAGGTTCTTTCCAATAGTGGATAAAAGGTGCTCAAATTGATAAGGAGTTGCTATGAGCGGATTGGGAGTTCCGTGCTTTATGTCTAGTAACATTTCTAAAAAGGCTTTTTGCGTATTTTGATATCCCATTAGAGACAATATTGTGATAGATAAAACGTTCTCAAGGTCTAATATTGCGAAGTTTTCGTTAACTTCAGTCGCGAGTTGATTGAATGCCTCGGTGACTTTCTCAGTTTTATCTTTGATCACCTTGATTTCATTTTGGATTTGGTGATTTTTATTAATTACTTTATTACAAATAACGATTGTTTTTTACCTAGTTGCCTTGTCATAATGAGACTTAGAATTTTCCTTATTTTTAATGAGATTTTCTCTTGCCATCTTGTGAGAATATTGGAGTCGACATTTTAACTCATTTAGTTATATGTGAGTCCTGGGTCCTTTTGTATGGAAGAAGGGATTTCTAGAAAAAATCCGTATACAAGTTCGTGTGGCGTATAGTCACTGCTTGAATGGGTAGAATTATTATAGGTGAGCATAGCACAGGGGATCCAAGTGCCCCAGGTTAGAGGATCATTTGACACGTAGTGTTGAAGATATTCAGCTAGAGTGCGATGAGTTCTTTCTAGCGCCCCATTCGTTTGTGGGTGATAAGGAGTTGTCTGCAACTTGTGAATTTTTAATAGTTTACAAGTTTCGATAAACACTGAGCTCAAAAAATTGGAACCTTGGTCGGTTAGGATAGCTTCAGGTAGGTCGTGTCTACAGACAATATGTTTAACAAATGCTTCCGCTACCCTATTTGCTTCTGCGATATTTAATGGAACTGCTTCCGAATATTTTGTTAAATCATCTTGGAACGTGAGCAAATACTTATTATTTTGGTAACTAGATGGTAAGGGACCGACAATGTCCAAGAAAATTTTCTCAAGGGGTTTACTACTAGTTGTAGTAATTTTCATTGGTACCTTCTTGTTAGGTCTTAATTTGTTCACTTAATTTGTTCTGTGATATGATAATCTGACATAACTTGTTTAGGTCTTCCAATTGAATTATTTTGTCGAGAAAGAAGATAGGTTTCTTATTGGAATTTTGAAATTCCTCAGCGCATAATAATTTGAATTCGAGATAACTCGATGCCTTCATTGAAATGATCCGAACAGTTTTGTCAATGGAAATGTGTTCCTTAAATTTGTTGAGAACATTCCTGACATGATCTCTATCGGTTGCGGTCCTAATGGGAATAGGTACACGTTCGATTATAAAGAAATCTCTCTTAGTTCTATGTTCTATTATATCTCCGACTGGTATTATAAGATCTTTAGGCAGATATGTTTTTAACAAATTTTCTTGAGTTGTGTTATTTATGGGTAGAATAAAATATTTATTTTTTACACCTTTAGACTGTAATACTGTAATAAGCTCTGCGGGTTTTCCTCAATGATAATTGGAGTAGAATTGTTATTTTGTTTAATATCTTGGGTCTTTAGTTGACTTCTTGTTATAGCTTGTATAGCTTTTGTTTCCGGTATAGCACGAGTGAGTGCGTCAGCATTTGAATTTGCTGTACCCGGTTTATAAGTGATTTGGTAGTCGTATTCTTCTAACTTGATTCTCCACCTCATCAATCGGGAAGTGGGATCTTTTAGTTTCATGAGTCACGTGAGGGCTTATGGTCGGTGACTATAGTAAACCTGCGACCATATAAATATGGACGAAATTGTTCAACTGCAAACACTATTCCTAATAACCCTTCCTCAATTGTTGAGTATCGGGTCTCAGCAGGGTTTAGGGTCCTGCTGGCGAAACATATAGGTTTATCGGGACCAATTTATCCTTGTGCATGTACAGCGCCTATTGCAAATTCACTTGCATCTGAAGTTACTATAAATTCTTCATCGAAACGACGAAATTGTAAAATGGGGGAACTAGTTAATTTTTCTTTTAATAATTTGAATGATTCGTCACAAAATGCGTCCCATTTGAAAGGAACGTCCTTTTTTAATAAAATAGTGAGAGGTTTGGCCAATTTGGCAAAGTTTGGGATGAACCGACAATATTAACCGACAAAACCTAAAAAGGATTTTACGTCTTTTTCTTTTCGAAGTACTGGATTATGGTCAAGTGCTTCGAGCTTAGAACGGTCTGGGTAACCTCCGTGTTTTGTGATTAAATATCCAAGAAAAGCTATTTGTCTGCTAAGAAAATGACATTTCTCAGGCTGCAACTTTAGATTATGTTCTCTGAGTCGCTCGAAAACGTGCTGGACACGAGAATTATGTTCTGTTAAATTATATCCATAGACGATGATATCGCCCATGTTAACAAAACACTCGATGCCTTGTGATCCTACCAATACATTATTCAACAGCCTCTGAAAGGTGGCTGGAGATCGGTTTAGGCCAAAGGGCATCCGATTATAATGGTAGTGCCCGCAAGCTGTACTAAACGCAGTCTTTTCCTTGTCGATTCCGCTCATGGGAATGTGATGGAAACCATTTGCTAGGTCCAAGGTACTGAAGTACTTAGCCTTCCCTAGTTGGTCCTTTCTTTGCAGGCGTCTGTTTGATATTTGTTTTTGCTTGAATAATGTGATGAGACTCGCTTTTCTTTGAAGGGGTCTGTTTAATCAGCTTTTTTGCTTTTGATTGAGACACGCCTTTCTTTGAAGGGATCTGTTTATTGAGCTTTTTATTTAGGCTTGGGTCTTTCAAACCTCCATACCTGCTATTTGCTCTTATTTGGGGGCATAATTCTGAGCTTGGGTCCTTCAAGTCTCCATACTCGATAATTGTGTCAACTTTTTAATTGAATCCATTTTATTAATGGGTATTTTTAATGTAAACGTTTTATTTTTATAATCAATCACGCATGAAAATTTGTTAAAAAAATCGTGCCCTAATATACCATCGTATTTTAATTTTAAATTGCCCTCTACCTTGTGAAGGCGATGCGTGAACACATTACCGTTTATTCCTAGAGTGGACAGGGGTTTTCCTGCTAGTGAGGATACAGTGATGCCTTCTATTTTGTTTACTAGGGTATCACCAAGTGCTGTTGTGGCTTTGTGGACTAATATTTCAATTCAAGTATCAATAAGAAAAGTGCTAGTATTAAAAGCTGTAATTGAATTTGCGATCGTCACTACTAGCGAATGGTGACCACTTATTAATGGGATATTTAATTGTTGATTTCTTGGCTGGGAATGAATATCTGCTGAGATAGTCATTTGATTTAGACGAGACTGAGACTCCGCCAACCCGTCTCGCCGTAGACCGTTTTCCTATTTCTCCATATTTCTGGAGTTTGTTGGTCTTTGCTCTTTGGCGTTTTTCCAATTCCTCGCGGTCCTAATGTTGTGATTTCTATTAGGATTATTTGTGTTAGGGGGTAAGTGTGTAGATTGTTGTGGAGATCTATTGTTTTGCGGATAAGAAGGAAATTATAGCGAGGGAAATCTAGTCGGCTGCTGATATAGAATAGCTCTATTCTGTTGTTTCGATCTGGGCGCAAAATTGTTTACAGGTTGCCTGTACTGTTGTTGCTGAAATATACTCTTTCTACATTCAAGAACGTGATGGTTGGGGAATTTGCAGGATGAGTAAACGAGTCTGGGGCTCCCTGTTCTTCCTTTGAGCGAAAAGAAAGTTTCAGCCGTGTGCCCTTTTGCGTCACAATTTGCACAATTATTGTGGCGTTCACTGAAAGTACTACTCCATTCGGGTTGCTCTATAGCGAATTTAATTGAATCTTTAAGTTCAGTATGGCTTTTGACTTTTGTAAGGAGACCGATAAAATCGTCTTTTAAACCATCTTCAAAAGCTCTGAGTACCATTTTCGTACTTTCTTCCAATAAAAGATTTTTTAGAGCTTGCTCGTTAGTGAGGCGAGGAGTGGCGTCGTTATAAAGAGCCAATAATTTTTGTGCTCTAAAAGCATATTCTTTAGTCTCTCCTTTAGAATTTTGCTTTAGAGATAGAATTTCTTTCTGGATAGAAAGACGAGAACGAGATTCTAGAAATTGGTCTTGGAGGGCTTTTTGAAGCTCCTTCCAATTATTAATATCGGCATATTTAACAATGTCGTATGCCCTTCCGACTAATTTAGCTTTTATCACTTCTAGATAAAAAACCTTTGAGGCTTCTGCTAAGTCCTCTCTTTGAAACATTTCGCATAGGTTCAGAAACCTATGCAAATTTTCAGAATTCCCGTCGAATTCGGGTATTAATGGCTTGGCGTCATTAAGGGTGAGCGTTTCTGGCTCTGCCATTTTGATATACCCTGATCGCTTTCGTATTGGTTCTGCTGTTTTCTTAGTGGGTTTCCTTCGGTGTGAAGTTCACCCTGATAGAAGTGTGTCACGAACGCTTCTGTTCAGAGCTAAAACATTCACACCAAGTATGACTGCACGCATTCTAACAAAAAAAAAAAAAAAACCAAAGTAACAAATAAATTTTTCTGCATCGATATAACTGGGCTAGACACCCTTAATCTTTGCATTGTTCTCCTAATAATTGTGCCTGCTGTCAAACTAACCAGTTCAGTTCAATTTGTTATCTCGACGCGAATATACAAATCAAGCTACTCTGCTTAATGTGAATTTGCTATAATCAATAAATGAAATTGGCATAGAACTGAATGTCTTTTCATTCTTTGAACTTTTCAAATCATTTTGTTTTGCATAGTGATCAGCTCGGGGTGATCATTGTCTTTTTCTTTTTCAGATTACGCGGAAGTACATTGTTGCCGAAACCCGGGAACTTTCCCAAGAACTATATCGTAATTTACATTAACGGGAGCTTTCCCTAGAACTATCTTGTAATTAACGTTAACGGGAGCTTTCTTAGCATAAACTTAGACACGTGCGCGAGATAATGATGCATTGAATTTGTCTTACTGTGAAGTGACCTTGAAATCGTATGTATAGTAAGCATAATAAAATCTTGTGAACGTTAATGTGTGCAGTGCATATGCATAATTTGAAAATTGACCAAAGTGATTAAAATCCAATTCCGAATTAGTGGTAGTTTAGTGCCGTTAATAATTTGTTGTGACTTCTTATTCACCTGTGTGGCCACATACTTTCTAATAAGTGAAATTACACGGGTTGTGAAGAATAGCGTGCATAACTACATATTTTGCTTAATTACGTTGTCAGGACACCAAAGTCATAGATTTCTCTAAATCTCAGTGCCATTTCATATCGGATTAACGGTTTTTCTCTCAACTAACATTCATCAGAACGCAAAGTAAGTGCATTCTAATTATTACTGTTTTGCTAGTTAAGATAAATTTTCGAACCATGGAGAAATTGCTGGAGCAACAGGCTATGTTGTTAACTCACATGGGAAATTTAATTACAAATACTGATAGGATCGCCAAAGATAAGCATAACGACGGTTACCTTCAAGCACGTATTGAATTACTGCAGAAATATTGGGAAAAATATCAAGCCATTCATGATACGATTGTTACCCCAGCAGCTGCAAAAGATTTGCAAGGGAAATATTTTACCGTAAATCATTTTGTTAATGCAGAAATTGCGTATTGTGAATGCTATGGTACATTGAAGGAGAGGCTAAAGAAATTGAAATCAAACGCTACGGATTCATCGTCTCATTGAGAGGTATCTGGTACTTCAGTATGACAATCGTCACTCCCAAAAATTAGTCTAAGCCAGTTTGGCGGCGAGTTAAGTGAATGGCCAGCTTTTCATGATTTATTCAAAAGCCTAATTGATTCAAATAGTAGCCTGACTGGTTCGCAGAAGCTTTACTATTTGAAGACAAGCCTTTGTGGACAAGCCGAACAATTACTAAGAAATATTGCAATAAATGATGCTAATTACCCGGCGGCGTTTAAACTCTTAGTAGATAGGTATCAAAACGAGCGATTATTAGTTACATCTTATCTGACATTACTCACATCGCTGGCTCCTATGAAAGGTGAATCCGCGGAAGAACTGCGAAAGCTCATTGATGGAACCGTCGAAGCAATAAAAGGTTTAGAATAATTAAAACGTCCTGTAGACCAGTGGGACGATTGGTTAGTCTTCACTACTGTCCAAAAGCTAGATCCTACAACTCGAAAGGATTGGGAGAATTCTCTTGACTCCAATACGAAACTTCCTTCTTTTGAGACACTATGTTCATTTTTGCAACACCGACTAAACACTCTAGAAGCGATGGGGACTAGTACGCCTAGACCAAAGGAAGGACATAAACCCGGACATCCAAAATTTTCTACTAAGTAGTGGCAGGTTAATGCTCATGAGGCTACTAAATACGGAAAGTGTCCTAAATGTTCTGGTAAACATCTGTTGCTTTTTTGTCCATCATTTAGACAGCAGACTGTTACACAACGTCGAAATTTTGTACACAAGGAACATCTCTGCTTTAATTGCTTGCGGCCAAGCCCTTCCGCAACGAATTGTCCATCAGAGAATAGATGTAAGAATTGTAATCACCAGCATCATTCAATGCTGCACACACAGCAAGATCCTGCATCTTCTAATTCCATGGCATGCTCACCATCCAATGGTGGTGAGTTACGAGCGCATTCACATTCACTGCATGTAACAGACCAGGTGCCGTCCTTGACAATGCCATTAGTATCGACATCTAAGCCTATTACAACATTGTCCACTAACCTACCTCGAATACCGCAAACCATATTACTAGCGACAGCTAGAGTTATATTGCGATCACCAGCTGGAAGAACTGTGCAAGGTCGAGCTCAAATCGACCAGGGATCGCAAGCTATATTTATGTCTTCATTTGTGGCATCACATCTACAGCTGGCCAGAGTTAAAGTCAACATTCCCGTAAAAGGCATAGGTACCGTTGATGGCGGAGTAGTCAAATCAATAGCTTCCATCGTTATTCAATCTCGCACAAACCCAGAAGTTACCATCGACGCGCTGGCGTTAGTTTAACCAGATTTAGATAAGGTATCTTGTCTACAAAAAATCCAAATCGAAGATCTACCACACTTTCAGGGTCTTGAGCTAGCTGATCCTTCTTTTGCAATTAATGATTCTATCGACTTGATCATCGGAACGGACTAATATTACACAATAATCCAAGAAGGACTTCGAAAAGGTATGCCAACTGCACAAAAACCAACATTAGGATGGATACTCTCAGGACCTGCTAGACCAGTTCAATCTGATGAAGTTGACGGTGTAACAAAATATGCTTATCACAGAAATGGAGCATTAAACTCTGAGCATCTAGACACCCTTCTTCAAAAGTTTTGGGAGATAGACGAACTAGCAGTACCTAAACCTATTCTCTCCGATGAAGCTCAAGCTTGCGATCTTACTACAAAGAGAATGTGCGCCGTAGCCCTAATTGACGATATATTGTGAGATTATCAATTCGTAAGGGTTATCAGAACTCTGTTACATTTCGGGACTCTCACACAGTTGCTGTAAGAAGTTTGCAATCTCTAGAACGACGTTTTGAATCCAGCCCCCAGCTAAAGGAAAGCTACCTAGCTTTCATGCATGAATATTCAAATCTTGAGCATATGGAACTCATTTCACACGAAGCTCATACTACATCATCATCGTTATTTTGCTTACCACATCATGGAGTCATCACCGAAAACAGTGCTCTAAAAAAACTAAGAGTTGTCTTCAATGGCTCGCGCAAATCTAAAAATGGGTATTCTTTAAATGATTATCTGGCAGTGGGACCCAAGCTTCAACCTGATCTCGCGTGCATTGTTTTACGTTGGAGACGACACTCAATTGTACTAGTAGCCAACATTAGGATGATGTACCGACAAATTCAAGTAGATATACGTGACTGTGAGTTACAGAGAGTTGTGTGGCGAACAGATCTTTCAGAGCCAGTCCAAGATTTCCGATTGCTGACCGTAACATATGGAACAACCTCTGCGCCCTACTTAACTATCAGGACGCTGCAGCAATTGGCTATTGACGAAGATGTAAACTATCCTCTGTGCTCACAGATTCTTCGACAAAATTTGTATGTGGACGATGCTTTGTTTGGCGCTGACAATGTGCTGATGGCCACTCATGCTCAGCGTGAATTAGTCCAGATTCTCAACGCCGGAGGATTCCAGTTGCATAAGTGGGCTTCCAAGTCAATTGTATGCCTCCAAAATATTGACACCATATCTTCTCCTTCATTACTAAATTTACCCAAAGTCGAAACAGTCAAGACGCTTGGTCTCTGGTGGAATCCCAAGACAGACTGCTTTGAATTTAAAATATATGAAGCGCCAACTGTTATCACAAAACGGAGGTTGCTGTCAGACGTTGCAAAACTTTATGACCCATTGGGATTCTTATCGCCGACAATTATACTAGGGAAATATATGTTTCAACGACTATGGTTAATTAAAATTGATTGGGACGAACCACTTCCTACCAGTATCAAAGAAGAATGGCGCTCATATCGCAAAGACCTACCAAATTTGAGTAAAATATCCATTCCACGATGGATTGGACATCATCCAACAAGTCTCTCGTATGAGCTACACGAATTTTCCGACGCCTCTGAAACTGCTTACTCAGCAGTTATTTATTTTAGAGCCACTCACGATTTTGATAATGTGTAGACGACTTTTTTGTGTTCCAAAACCAAACCCGCTCCAACTAAGAAGTTGTCAATTCCTCGATTGGAACTTATGGGCGCTCATCTTCTCGTCAAGCTCATGCAAAGCATACAATCATCAATGGAAATGCAAGGCCTTCCTGTATATTGCTGGACAGATTCTTTAACCGCGCTAGCGTGGGTAACTGGCCATCCATTGAAGTGGACAACTTTTGTGGCCAATCGGGTCAGTGAAATTCTTCAGCTTATGCCATCAGTCAAATGCCGATATGTACCTTCAATCTGTGATCCTGCAGACTGTGCATCACAACTAGGAGATCTCTCACTCTTGTCACTCAGCATCCTGCCGTACACAACTGTGTCCCTGAAGCGGATGTTGAACAAAGACGACTAGTTACCCAATATGCTGCAGATCTTCTCCCATTGTATTGAACACTGAAATTAACTCCCTGCAGTCTACATCATACTATAAATATAATACAACACCGAGCAATACAGAACTTCCACCATGGGATTTAATCGCTAGGTATTCCTTATTACAACGACTATTCCGCCTCACTGCATGGTGCCGCCGCTTCGTAGTAAACTGTAGAACTGCTGAGGACAGAAGAGCAACCGGAGACTTAACGCCATTAGAATTGAAACAAATTATGCATTTTTGGATACAATACGATCAACAACGTATATTTCCTGATGAGTATCGCCACCTGTCATCCCATCGGCAAATTTGTAATCGCAGCGCAATTATTCGCTTAACGCCATTCTTTGATGTTGATAGATGAACGATTCGTGTAGGCGGTCGACTTGATAATTCAGAATTATCAGATGACTCGAAACATCAATTTCTCATAGCAAAAACTAGCCCGTTGGCCGAACTTATTATTGCAGACGCTCATACGCAAACTCTCCATGGCGGTGTTCAGCTAACGCTTAGTTTGGTCCGACAACAGTACTGAATTCTAGGATCATGAGATCTTGTTCGTCAATTCCTCATACGCTGTGTAGTCTGCTTTAGACAACGAGCCAATGCAAAAACACAGCCTATGGGCATCCTTCCATCAGAACGAGTTCAACCAAGTCGACCATTTTCTCATTCAGGATTAGATTATGCAGGTCCTATTCTAGTACGGTACGGCCCCGGCCGAGGTAGAGCAGCATATAAAGCGTACATAGCCTTATTTGTCTGCATGGCGACTAAAGCCCTACATTTAAAGCTGGTGTTTGATCTGACAACTGAAGCGTTTATCGCAGCGTACAAAAGATTTACAGCTCGACAAGGACTCTGCTCCAAGATCTGCAGTGACAACGCTACTGCTTTCGTCAGTGCTGCAAAGAATCTAAGGAACTCCTTCTCTGCACTCCGCAACGAACTTCCAGCCGAACTGGCTTCACTTTATCTCTTCATGGCACAGAGTGGCATTTAATACCACCAAATTCACCTAATTTTGGTGGGCTTTTGGAAGCGGGCATTAAAGGCGTTAAGCATCATCTAAAGCGATGCATTGGAACTTCTACCCTTACATATGAGGAGCTTTACACCTTGCTGACACAGATAGCAGCATGCGTCAATTCTCGACCTCTTTCCCAAATCCCAATGACTTGGAACCTTTGACTCCCGCTCATTTTTTAATAGGATCCAGTCTTCTAACAACTCCGGAGCCTACGCTTCAACATGAACCTCAAAATAGCCTTTCCAGATAGAAACTCATACAGCAAACGTAGGAGCATTTTTGGAATCGCTGGTCAAAGGATTACTTGAACACCCTGCAAGAAAGAACCAAGTGGAAACAGCCGAGATAACAAGGCTAGACACTGTTAATCTTTGCATTGTTCACCTAGAAATTGTGTCTGAAGTCAAACTAACCAGTTCAGTTCAATTTGTTATCTCGACGCGAATATACAAATCAAGCTACTCTGCTTAGTGTGAATTTGCTCTAATCAATAAATGAAATTGGTATAGAACTGAGTGTCTTTTCATTCTTTGAACCTTTTCAAATCATTTTGTTTTGCATAGCGATCAGATCGGGGTGATCATTGTCTTTTTCTTTTTCCGATTACGCGGAAGTACAGCTTCTTTGCGATCTGGTTACTATAATCTTTTTGCTACCTTCCACTTTGATAGGAATTTATTCGATTTGCCTCAAAAGAAAAATTATATAGGAATTTGTCGATGTTAAAAGAATTGTAAAAAAAAAAAATTATTTTTTTTAACACCGGAGAGAGTACCTTTCCCTATAGAAATTTAAATCAGAGGCGAAGAGAAATTGTGACTTGGTCTGAGAAAAAGAAGTAGAGCGTATGTATATATATATACAGGGTGTCCCGTAAGTCGACGTCAAGCCGGAATCGGGTGATAGACCAAACCATAACAGTTACCAGAAAAATATAAAAAAAATTCTAAGTCATGTATTTTTCAAATTATAGACATTTCTTTTGTTTTCGAGAAAATGTACACCTTGTGATGGTTTTTTAGCTCCTGTTGCTACAAATCCTTACTTTTTTTCAATTTTGTTTTTCTTGTGTAATTCCGAATAGTGCTTATGTAACATGCTGCTTTAAATTCTAAGCCTACTGTTCCAGCTTTGAAGAAAATGTCATATTTTGCCGAACCAATAATAGAAAATTAATATTTCACCCAACTTTAACTGACTGTAATGAAAAAAAAATGTACTACGCCAGTTTGGCAAGTAACTTTAAAAGTTGACGCATTTAATAAGGATTCTAAAATGGTATAACACTTGCTACAATATTTCTTAGATTACGGAAACAAAAAATTTTTTTCTTCAAGATACCCAGTTTCGAAAAATTTCTTTCACCTACTAAAAAGATGTCTAGTGTACCCGAAGCTTGCCCTAAGACCGTAACTTTAAGCTTCTAGTTTAACTGAGTCGGAGAGTCATTACATTAAGTGTGAGTGAGCAACATAGTGACTGTATCGAGTCAAATCATCGAGATTTTACAAAAGTGCACCGTCTACTCTCCACAAAAGGCCGACTTCCAAACCAAGTACATATATGGTGAAGGAAGAAGTTCCTTACCTTACGAGGACGTAGTACTTCAAGCAGTTGAAGAAAACCCAAGTACTTCGTTACGTACAATCCAAGGAATAACAGGAGTACCTTAAATTATAGCTCACGGAATTAAAAAAAAAAAAAAACATGATATCCAGAATTACGGAAGCAGTTGAATTTGTCATCAATGGAAGATTTGCCCGTCTGATAACCCGATCCTTTTTAAGAAGATGTCGAACTTGTATTGCAGCTGAAGGAAGGCAGTTTGAACATCTCTTGCAAATAATAAATCTTAGCATTCAAATAATTGGTGTTCAATTTTAAAGTTGAGGAAAATTTGTCCTAAATTCAACAACAAGTTAGGATTTCTAAGTTGAAAGCGTCACTATCTGTCTCACTCACAATTCATGTAATGACTCTCCGTCTCAGTCAAACCAGAAGCTTAAAGTTACGGTGTTATGGCAAGCTTTGGGTACACTAGAATCATTTTTAGTAGGTGAAAAGAAATTTGTCGAAACTGAGTTTTTTGAAGAAAAAGTTTTTTTTTCCGTAATATAAGAAATATTGTAGCAAGTGTTATACCATTTTAGAATCCTTATTAAATGCGTCAACTTTTAAAGTTACTTGCCAAACTGGCCTAATACATTTTTTTTTCATTACAGTCAGTTAAAATTGGGTGAAATATTAATTTTAATTTAGAATTTAAAGCAGCAGGTTACATAAGCACTATTCGGGATTACACAAGAAAAATAAAATTGAAAAAAAAGTAAAGATTTGTTGCAACAGGAGCTAAAAACCCGTCACAAGGTTTACATTTTCTCGAAAAGAAAAGAAATGTCTATAATTTGAAAAATACAGGACTTAGATTTTTTTATATTTTTCTGGTAACTGTTATGATTTGGTCTATCACCCGATTCCGGCTTTACGTCGACTTACGGGACACCCTGTATATTACATTTTGTACTTAAATATTTAATTTTTCTTTGATGAACTTATTTTATAGTCTAGATCTAAATACTTTATATATATAGATTATAACTAAAATTTATCTAACTTACGTTACTTCTATTGTTGTGCTATGTGTTCCACACTTTGTTAAAGATGTCAAAGTCCCAGGTATCTTCTTCTTCTCACTCCAGGATGTCTCTGCGGATCTCACTGTAGATACTTTCGGGCGTCCGGTCGGTGTTATCGATGTGGACGTCAATTATCAGGTCCACCAACTTGTGTCCGTCCGTGGCGCTGTCGTCCGGAGAGCTGATGTAGCTCAAATGCTCCTAGGGGTCAGAAAAACTCTCCAGGGAATCGTCCAGGTAGCTCTCTAGGTGCTCGAAGTCTTCGCTGTCGTCTGAAAAGTAGGTGAAGTCGTCCAATATGCCGTCAATAAATATGGGATCCTCTATTCCTAGGGGCGATTCTGCTCTGGGCCAGCTCATCTTTAGGATTAGAATTTAAACTTTGCTGCTTCTTCGGGGTTTGTTTTGCAGGTCTTACAAGCCTTGAAAAAAAATCTGCACCGCTGCCACCAATATTTTGTTATACGTTGTTACACCTATTTAGGTATAACGCAATATAAGCAAAATGTAAATTCAAACGCAGCTTTCTAAGAAAACAAAATTTATTGTAATTAAATGCATACAGAATTCTTTTATTCTGCCTTGCAGTGTCAAAGCACATAAACCTTGACCAATGCAAATTGAGATGTAAGACCAAGGCACATAAACCTTGACTTCTTGTAGAAGGTGTAAAACGGTGCAATGTACCGCTACACTATGATGATATGTTAGGCGGAATAACTGGCAAAAGTATGCAAAACGATTTTAATGTAAACTTTATTAACTGAGTACGCTATATGCTTTAATATAAAACTGAATGAATTTATTTTGCTCAATCTTACTCTATATATACAAATAGCTAACTCTAGGTCAATGCATAAAATACAAAATGCTTACAATGCTGAATTGACATTAAATTAATTTTCTTGCAAAAATCGCTCGTCAGGCAGTGACCCCAGTGAGAATGTTTTTACTGGATTGCAATATGTAGTTACCAATTTTGTGAATTATTGCAATGTAAGTATTATTGGGTCACCGCATTCCTGAGCAATGCCGTTTTACATATGTAGCAATTATGTACAATTGTTTTTCTTGTTTTATGCGTACATTGACCTGAGGTGACTCGGTATGTACATAGTCAGCTATCTAATTTAGAAATATTCTACGATTTCAACATTCTCCCCCGCGTTGAATGGTAATTCAACTAATTTTCCTTATACGTTGAACGTAGGGTTGAATTCAAGCCCAGTGTTAGCACGTCTTGTCCCACATTCAAGATCAGCCTTGACACGTCTTGTCCCACCTTGCCGGGGTGTAGCTACTGGTGTCTTCGTCTTGTGTCGACTTCGGCATACCTTCTCTCGGCATTTCCAGATCATACACAGGAGTATTATTATCGTTAGTAGAATGGCCCCATAGCCGACTGCAAATTGATGAACATCATGATGTGTCAATTTTAGCGGGATGTTGCTTTGAATTGTATTACTTCGTTCCTTATCGATTCAATTTCAGCCAAATGTGATTGATAAGGGCCAGTTTCATGCAGTCCAGAGCTGAGTTTGTTGTCGTAGATGTCGTAAACAAATGCTGTCAAATTGCTCGATGGAATATAAGATGCTCTGCTGTTGGATGGTTATATTCTATGCCCTTGAATGGTCACTAGTGGTTGTTTCATGAGACATCTATCTGTGATTTTTAAAATTCCAGCGCCTTCTATGCTGTGTTGCGTGGTGTTGTCTCCATGTACAACGTTGATAGTGGTTTTTCCCGTTAGTACGTATATCCACTGATTAGGACTATATAATTGAATCCAATGAGGTCCATTTCCGGTCTTGATCAACTGGCATGTTGGTGGTTGTGGCAGCTGATTTATTAGGCTTACTTCGCATGAGCTAACTGTTGATCCCCTTTTATATATTGGATGTTTTTGTTTACAAATGTGCTTGCTGTCCTCGATGATGATGCATGACTGTAATTCTTCTTCACTCAGTGGGTAGTATTGATCTCTATGTAAATTGATAACTAGGAACTGAGACAAAGGTTTGATGGTGACAAGTGAATCATTAATCTGCACTGGAAATGGTGTAATTTTGAAGAGTTCAAATTCCTCCCATGATATTAAAGGAATTTGTAGTTTGAAGATTAGATATCGTCTAGCGACTCTTCCCGCGATGGTCATGAAGGTATAATATCTCAAAGCATCGTCCTGTGATATTGGCAGTCGTAATGATGGAGATAAATGTGCTCTTATCCTCGTGAGTTCCTCTTTTAATTGGATTGGAGAGATCAATAACGGGCTAATTTTTCCGTGATGAGTGTGTGTGAGTACGTCTAGAATTGATGTTTCAATCCGTAAGAAGTTAGAAGTTTGCATGTTGAGTGCGGTGAAGGATTGGTGCAACTTCTCTTTATATAGTTCTTCTGACATGCCATTTACTTGGTTTGCAACATGCGAGAGCTGGGTTTGCAGCTGCCGAAATTGGCTGTCGATGTCCTCTTCCTCTTTCTTCATCACATTTAAAGTAGCATCTATAATCGAGGTTTGATTCTTTATCAGCTGCAATAAGTGATCCTCATTTTTGTGAATATCATCTATGATTCGCGACATTCTTTCAGCGTAGTCGGAGTCTAGCACACCAAATAAAGTGTTGGCGATACTTCCAACGAAATTTGCTACCCCCCTTTTAGTTCTCTTGGAATTGTTATTGTCAGAGAGAACCATGTTGTTTGTTGTTAATTCTGCCAGCAGATGTTTCACATGCTGAATGATTATTGAGCGGGAGATTGAGCGGGAGACTCTTTCATTTATATGCTGGCACATTTTTTCGAGTGTCTGAGTACAGTTTTGCAGGAACTGATACTCTCTCCAATATGGCATCATATCATAGAATATGACGAGGTCCCATTCGTTGGCTATGAGGTTTGTTACCCCTACGTTCTCAAAGTAGATCCCTGGTTGATGAATAAATTGTTTCACTTCAATAGAGGATGCTTTAACAGGTGGTACAAATAAACAAGCTAGAAGTAATGTCACAATTGCAGATCTGAGAGAACTTCTTAGTTTCTTCCGAGGGTTAGCCTTAGTTCTGCTGTTGTCGCTTTCATTAGAGGTTGTAGTTGCTTCATTTGTGATTTCAGGATGTTGCGATGCTGTAGTTTTCGATGTTTTTTCGCTATCTCGTATACTCCTATTATCTTGGACTGAAGAATAATCTGAGCCTTCAGTTGATATAGGCAATGGTACGAGACGATGAATCGGTCGCCGGAGAATGCCAGTCGAAGTGCGAATGTCGGCTACACGAACCAGTCCATCTTCGCCCTTAATGATATTGATTATACGTCCAAGTGGCCATTTCAGTGTGGATGTATTGTCTTCCTTTATTAGGACCATAGTCCCCTAGTTCAATATTTTCACAACGCTGCTTCCATTTATACCTGTGCTGTAGTTGACTTAAATATTCAACAGACCATCGCCTCCAGAATTGGTTTTTAATGTGAGAAACGAGTTTCCAACGGGTTATGAGATTAGTCTTTGTTGGTTCAGCAGCTGCATCAATGGTGTTTATCAGTGGTTCCCCGATCAGGAAATGTCCTGGAGTCAACGCTGTCAGATCATTCGGATCCGAAGACATTGGTGCAAGTGGTCGAAAATTTAATACAGCTTCTATCTCTATCACAGCCGTCTCTAGTTATTCATAGGTTAGTGAGGCGGCTGCTAGTGTGCGTTGTAACAGATGCTTAGCTGATTTAACAGCAGCCTCCCAAAGTCCACCAAAGTGTGGGGATCGGGGTGGAATGAATCGGAAATCAATGCCTTTAGAGCTACATGCTGTCCTTATTTTATTTTGCGATGTTGTAGATTCTAATATTTCCTTCACTTCCAGCAATTGATTACATGCACCTACGAAATTGGTCGCGTTATCACAATAAATGGTTTTGCAATGTCCTCGTCGAGCCATGAAACGACGTAAAGCTCCCAAGAATCCTTGTGTCGACAAATCACTTACTACCTCTAAATGGGTGGCCTTTGTCGGGAAGCAGCAAAATACAGCGATGTAGGACTTCTGTGGTCTTTTTCCACGCATCTTAAAATGAGTCCAAATTGGTCCAAAATAGTCCACACCACAGTTCACAAATGGTCTGGCTGGTTGAACTCTGTGTGCTGGTAGATTTCCCATCATCTGTGTTAGAAGTTTCGGTTTTTACTTAGCGCATTGGACGCAATGCTGTACTACTGAACGAGTCAAAGTATTTCCTTTAACTGGCCAAAACATTTGTCTGCTTATTGCTAGAAGGGTTTGTGGACGCACATGCAGGTTTTCCTTACGTATGTCGTTTAGTAGGCATTTCGTTGAATGATGGGAATGCGGCAGAAGTATTGGATGTTTTGCTTGGTATGATAGGTTTGAGGCTTCAAGACGACCACCAACTCTAATGATTTCGACTTCAATGAAAGGTGCCAGGCTGCTGAGACAACTATTCTGAGATACTTCTCCAAACCGCTGAAGATGCTCAAGATCTTCCTTGAATTCTTCTCCTTGCATCAGCTTGACGATCAATGTTTGAGCATCGATTAGCTCCTGCGCAGTCAGGACAAGTGTGTCCGAACGATGTATGTTGCGCGTTCGAGCATGACTTACAAACCGTAATATGTAGGCTGTAATGCGTTGGGCCTTGCGAAAGGAATTTCTATGGTTCATAGCTTCAAGTAATTTGGTGTGTTCCCTTACGACAGTAGATGTGATTAATGATTTTTCTCGTCTTCGTTCAATATCATTATCTGCACCTTTTTTTGTATATGGAGGTGGCCAT
This sequence comes from Dioctria linearis, assembly GCA_963930735.1. Taxonomy (NCBI): domain Eukaryota; kingdom Metazoa; phylum Arthropoda; class Insecta; order Diptera; family Asilidae; genus Dioctria; species Dioctria linearis. The sequence goes on along the minus strand of OZ005744.1, from coordinate 105,859,744 downwards.
AAGGCTTCTGAGACATGCAAGCAGGTCGGTCCATAAAACCAAAGTGTGCATGTTCCTAGTTTTTCGGGTGAGATTCATCTCGAGAGAATGTCTGCCGGATTTTCTTTGGATCCGATATGTCGCCATTGCTCAGGGATTGTTAATTGTTGTATAACAGATACTCGGTTGGCCAGAAATGTTTGGTACGATGAAGATGACGAGTTTATCCAGGCAAGAACGATTTCCGTATCAGTCCACAAAAACATAGGTGCATTTTTGACATTCAGGTCCTTCCTGATTCGCTGACCGAGCTCAGCTGCAAGTTTTGCTGCGCACAGTTCTAATCTTGGTAACGTAGCCTGTTTAATTGGGGCAACCCGAGATTTTGCACACAGCAGCCGCACCCTCATGACGTGCTCTTTATCTATCGACCTGATGTAGGCCACAGCTACGTAAGCCTTCTCTGACGCATCCGCAAATATGTGAATTTGAACTGATTTGGTGTTCTTATGAGCGAATACATGTCTTTCAATTTTCACATTGTTGAGGGCCTTCAGACCTTCCCGGAAGTTGAACCAATATGTGTGAAGGTCCATAATCTTTGTAGAAAACTTTAGCTGTGACTACCACTGGAGCCATCATGCCTAGTGGATCGAAGTGTTGTGCGATGTCTGAGAATGCCGGACGCTTAGTGATCTGGCCTTTGTGACACCATACAGTTTTGATGCACAGTTCATCACTTTTTGGTAACCAAGTTAATCCAATTGTTTTGATATGGTCCTCTTCTTTACTGCCAAAGTTTAGTAAAATTTCTTGATCCTCTTGTGGAATATCCTTCAGCAAGCTTGGGTGATTCGCACACCATTTTCTCAACTTAAATCCAGCTGATTGGAGTATGATTCTCAGCTGCGTCTGTGTTTCGATTGCCGTCGACAAGCTATCAGCCCCAGTGAGTACATCATCCACATAAAAATCGCGTTTTAGTACTTCAGCTCCTAGCGAATATTGTTGGGTCTGTTCTTCCGCTAGCATTTGCAGACATCGGGTTGCTAAGTATGGAGCACACGTTGTGCCGTATGTCACAGTGCAAAGTTTATAGCATTTTAGTTGATCCGTAAGGTTCTTTCGCCACCAAATAAGCTGGTAGTTTCTATCTTCATTGTGGACTCGTATTTGTCGAAACATCTTTTCGATGTCCGCAGTAAACACAAATCTTGGCATGCGGAATCTTAGTAAAATTGAGAAGACATCATCCTGAATTGTTGGTCCTGTCGCTAATGCGTCATTCAATGAGATATTTGTGGAAGTTTTGGCAGATGCGTCAAAAATGACTCGAAGTTTGGTAGTGCTACTTTCAGGCTTAATCACACAGTGGTGTGGAAGGAAGTTGTATGGTTCCTCTATATTTGTTAAGCTTTCTTCTTTCATGTGCCCAAGTTCAATATACTCTTCCATGAACCGTACGTATTGTTGTTTTAGTTCTGAATTAGTGGATAATCTTCTTTCCAAGGCTGTTAATCTTTGGAATGCTATGTTTTTAGATTCTGCCAATTCTACTTGAATGGCAATTTGACTATGAAGCGACTATGCTCATTTCTTCTCGTAGTTTGAACAAAGTGTGTCTCACATTGTTTTTCTGCTGATGTAAATGCCCGCGATGATTGTTCTGAGTCGTCCAGTATCCAGAATTTTTCTACTTGTCGATTAAGTGTTTCGTCTTCTGAACACACTCCACAGGTTGTTTGGTCGGTGGCTATTCGAGGAATCTTTCCTGCCGCTGTCCAGCCAAACACTGTGTTTTGCAAAGTTGGGAGTGCGTCCCCCAATCTAATTTGTTCAATTGACAAGATCGAGTAATATAGTTCAGCACCAATCAACAGAGCTATCGTGTCTGGCTGATTAAAGCGTGGATCCGCTAATTGTATGTTTGTTGCTATTGACCATGACGAAATATCTATCATGTGCGCGGGCTGCGGAGAGATGATCCGGGGTAAGATATGAGCTTCTAGTCCAGTGTTAAAACCATTGATGTGGGATTCTAGCCCTATATTGACTCGCTTCTGCGTTGCCTTTGCGAGCCAATACCTTCTATGTTAAGTCTGTCTAAGGTTCCCGAAAGTCCAAGTCTTTTAACTAGTCTTTCTGTTATCAGATTTATTTGAGATCCAGAATCTAATATGGCTCGACACTCGATGCTTTGACCAGAGTTGTTGCTCACCCTTACGATAACCGTACTTAGTAGGATATAATTCCTAATATTAGCCGTAGCCTTTGCGGTAAGTGAGTTCGATCGTTCGTCTCACTGCCTGATGGTACTAAGCTGTTTCTTGATGACTGTGCCGTAGTTGCTGCAATATTGTTATTTCTTGACAGTGTATTACTCGTCGGCAGTTGACTTACAGATTGCATGTGAAGCAATGTATTATGTCTTTTTCCACATTTAGTACACCCTCTGGATGGACAGTTGGCCATCATGTGACCTTTCTTCAAGCAGTTGAGACATGCATTAATTCTTTTTACTAGTGCAATTCGTTTGGATGGCGATAATTGAAGGTATTTTTGACACGCGAAGAGTTGATGATCGGTGTCATTGTTGCATGATGGACAGTTTGTCTTAACTGTTGTGGTTAATGCTCTCTGCGTGTGCTGCCTTCTGTTTTCTATCTTAGTTGCTTCGCCGAGGGCCTCCAGAGACTGAAACCGTGTTTCTAAAAAGTCTAGAAACTCTTTTATTGTTGAAAGTGATCTAGGCTGAGTTAGTGATTGTTCCTACAGTGTGTGTGTGGTCTTGTCCAACTTCTTTATCAAAATGTGTAATACAAGAGCGTCCCAATGACTTGTATTGACATCTAGGTTCTCCAGGGCGAGAAGGCACTCTTGTGTAGTGTCATGGATTGCCTTTATTGCGAAGGCACTCTCAGTAGCTGCTGCTGGTTGCGAAAGTAACTTGTTGAGAAGTCCAGTGACCAGTAATCTTGTATTTTCATAACGGTCCTTGATTACCTTCCAGGCTGAGAGATAATTTGCTTCGGAGATACTTAAATGTCTGACCAGTTTCACAGCTTCTCCAGTTAGGCTACCCTTTAAGTACCACATTTTTTGACATGCGGCTATGGGTTGATTGTGAACCAGCTCAGTAAATAAGTCGCAAAATTGCTTCCACTTTAAATAATCGCCATCAAATTTGGGTAATTCTACCTTTGGTAGTTTCATCATTGGTCTTGCGCTGTGTTCTGTTCTTAATGGTGATCCATTTCTGTCAGCTTCTATATCTGATTGACAGCGACTTAAGCATTCATGTAGTTGTATGAGCATGTCGTGTGTTTGTTCTTCTAGATCAAAATAGTCTTCCATATTGTTAACGTCATCTTTGTAATTCCAATGATTCAAACTTTGGTTGTGTAAATTCTGAATTTGCTGCCAGTGGTCTTCGATGGCCTTTATTTTAATCATGTAAAATCGCTCGGAGCGAAGTGGTTCACGTGCTTCCAAATTGGTCAGTATCCTCTTTAGACCCTGCATTAACACCAGTTGTTGGGGCATCGTTCAAATAACAGTCTCTGTGACTTGCTTTACTTGCTTTGATTGTGTTTTATCATTCTCCTTCTGAGTGGATTGGGCTTGCGTCTCTGTGACTTGCTTTACTGGATTTGGTTGTGTTTGATCATTCTCCTTCTGAGTGGATTGGGCTTGCGTCTCTGTCAGTGGTGATATTTGTGAAGATCTTGCCTCTTCTTCTTCCTGCAGCCGCTGCATTCTAGTGACCATCGTGCCTTTGATTTTCTCGTAGCCACTTCGAATTCCTTCGTAATACTCATTCATAAAGTATGCGTGAGATAGTTCAGAGCCATGCTTAGTGCGTATCTCGGTGTCTACACTTTCAAAGTCATCCCATAGTTGGTTAAGGGCCGTAATACGCTGGGTTAGATACTCTAATGTCTTGCGGTATTCCGAATCCTTTCCGTAGTTCCCCGCTATCCGCTTGATTTCGTCTCCCGTTGTCTTTTGACGAGCAGTGAGTTCCTTTAGGCTCATCTTGATTTACTTGTACTTGAGTGAGTGAACATAAAACTCTTTTGAAAAGTCCGTGAATGTTAATCACGTCGGGGTCACCAAAATGTACAGAATTCTTTTATTCTGCCTTGCAGTGTCAAAGCACATAAACCTTGACCAATGCAAATTGAGATGTAAGACCAAGGCACATAAACCTTGACTTCTTGTAGAAGGTGTAAAACGGTGCAATGTACCGCTACACTATGATGATATGTTAGGCGGAATAACTGGCAAAAGTATGCAAAACGATTTTAATGTAAACTTTATTAACTGAGTACGCTATATGCTTTAATATAAAACTGAATGAATTTATTTTCCTCAATCTTACTCTATATATACAAACAGCTAACTCTAGGTCAATGCATAAAATACAAAATGCTTACAATGCTGAATTGACATTAAATTAATTTTCTTGCAAAAATCGCTCGTAAGGCAGTGACCCCAGTGAGAATGTTTTTATTGGATTGCAATAGTTACCAATTTTGTGAATTATTGCAATGTAAGTATTATTGGGTCACCGCATTCCTGAGCAATGCCGTTTTACATATGTAGCAATTATGTACAATTGTTTTTCTTGTTTTATGCGTACATTGACCTGAGGTAATTTGGTATGTACATAGTCAGCTATCTAATTTAGAAATATTCTACGATTTCAACAAAATGCAATAGATTACTCTTAACAATTTTCTCTTTCGGCTTTCCACTTTGTTAAAAAAACACTTATTGACTTTTCACTTATTACTTTATGACTGGTAATGATTTATTTTAGTTTTGATAGTTAGGAGGCCTTACCTTTGGTAGGGGTACTCTCCTAGTTGGTGCAAGAATACTCTCTGAATTCATAGTACAAATATCACCAAATTTATATAAAATGGTTAACATGGGGATGATACTCCCTTCCACAAATTACCTAATATTCCAGTTATACCTTATTGCGTTTTTGTTTTTGCCTTTATCCTGTGGAAGAAATTATGATCATTTTAGGCACGCGCCAAATGGGACAGAGTTACGGGGGTACCGGCCGGCTGTTATTTATTGTTAGTTGCATTCACTTAGGTGTGTTTAAGAATTCGTAATTTGAGTTTGTAATGAATTTCTTGAAAGCTTGTGAAACGCATTTTGGGGTAAAGTGATGATAGGATGTTTGGCATTACGATTGCAGAATTAGGGTTTAGTTTTGGGTTATGAATCCGAGATTGGGTAATATGTAACATTGATTTAGTGGCTTCATAACAGCCGAGCCAATTAAGAGGATTTCACTCGCGGTAGAATCACTGACACTTCCCTTAAACTAACACTATTATTTTGAATAATATCTACCCGAGAGAACGCGAAAATTCTCCAAACTCTTGCAAGCTCTTCATGAACTTCTCTGTATTTATTTTGAATTTGGTGATTTTTTCAAGTCTGTGTTCTCGAGACTTTTCAATTTGTTTTTCTATCGAATCGCACTGAAGTATAGAGAGTTCGGAGGAATTTCGCACTTTCTCTTCTAAATTCTTTAAATATAATTCTAAATTTAAGTTATGCCTTATTTGCTGGGGACCTGTCAGGATTGTCCCGCTCCTAAGGGTGACTCCTTTTCTTGTAGAATTTGTTGGGGGTGTTTGATTATCCCACTCTCTTGCGGATGATGCTCCCGCGTTGCTTCCTTCCTACCGGGGCGGAATTTTTTATGCGTCGCCCGGCGAGGAAGATTGTTGTGGAGTCGATTGGGTGTTTTCCTGCTGTGTTTCTTGGTGGGAGGTTTCCTCGCTCATTTACCACCGTGCGTAGAGTTTAACGCTAGGGTGGCTGCTGTCGTCTTATTTGCCTTAGTTCAAATTGAGAGGGGGGTTTATACCTACTTCAAATTCCCTCTCAATTCAAGGTCGTTGGATCGGTTGCTGTGGCGTTTTTCAGTGCTGCCGGCGGGCCCTTGGCCTTCCTAAATTCCCCTGGATAAGAGCTGAGAGGGGGGTTCGTTGCCTACTTCGAAGTCCCTTTCAGCTCTGGATCGCCGCTAAATGGTTGTTGATTGGACTTCCTTCTTAATGTGGACTTTGTATTTTCTTCGTTTGGGCTGGGATGAAGCCCGCTATTGTCCCAAGTTTGCACTTGGGTATTTTGATGAAGCGGTAGCTGCATGTTTTTCAAAACAGAGTCAGCTAAAGCTGTCTGACCCGAGCGTTAGGAGCCGACAAGATCGAAGTACCCCTGAAGCCAGACTCAACTTCAGGCGGAGGGTAGGGTGTCTTGACAAGTACCCGATTCCGTTTTCAGCTCATTTTTGTTCGCAGGATAGAGGATCTTCGAGCGCTTATACTTTCTTTGTTTTGAAAAGTAGCCTTCCTCTATACTTCCATCAGCGCCATTGTTATATTATATTTTTTATATATTTATTCGTTATATATACATCGAACCATACTTAGCGAATTTTACTATTCAACTCTTTCATTTTAACTCCTTCTTTTTAAAATTTTTGCCGCACCTTTCCTTTTAATAAAACACAACTCTTTCTTTTAAAATTCTTTTCGGAACCGCCGTACTTCGTTTTTAAAAAACAACTCAACTCTTGATCACTTTCATTGCGATCAAGAGCCGTCGTTCAGGGTAGAAAATTCATAGTTTCCATTTCTAACCTGAGAAAATTTTTGATTCGTCCAGAATATTTTTCGATGGAAGGTGGCTTGAAAAAATGTAATTTGATGTTTTATAAATATCAGTCAACGTCCCATCGCATGAAATTGCGGCGCGCGTATACATGTAATGTATTTTCGCGGCGCGCATTTCTTATCGCGAAAGGTTTCGTTCCCAATATGTATGTACGTATGTACATACATATTGTACTTTTCACGACAAATCGTACTAAGGTACGATTTGCCTTTTGTGTTGTTTTTTTTTTTTAATTACATATTGCTACTGACAAATTTTGCCTTTAGCAACATTTTTTTTAAAAACAAATGGGTATGTGAAGAGATTGCTGATGCAATTTTCTTCACTGATTGAATAGATAAGCTAGTCGTGTTTTTAAGCATGATTAGCTTATATGAAAATTTATAATTTTTGTTGTGGGATTTATGAAAATTTATTTATTATATTTATTTTATACACCTTTTAGTTATATTTTTGATATGCAACAATGATAATAATAATGTAAAGTGAAGATAATTTGAAGAAATATTTAATAAATATTTAAGATAAATGTATGCACAATATTATAAACATTGAAGAAGCACAAAAAAAAGATGAAATTAAAGAAATAATACCAAGATGAATTGTACAAAGAATATTGATAGAACGAATATATCCCAGAATTGCAACAACTTTAATATAAATATTCTTGGTAACAATTTAATACGTTATGACAATTGTAAAATAGTGATAAATAACAATTTATATGAAAATCTCTACATTAAAATAAAAGATAATATAATTCTACTTCACTTTGTAACTAAAGTCACAGAAAATATAACTATCAGCCTAATAGGATTTGAAAAGTTCACATAAAACATACTAATAGTAATAGAAACAAAATAAATGAAATTGTAAGTGACAAGCATACGAATGTTGTGATAAATGCATCTACAAACGTCTTTATTGTAATAATTATATTAGTAACAATATATGTCATTTAAACATTAGTACGCAGGAAACGAAATATTGTTATAAAATGTACTTCGTCAGAGTCTCAGACTAACGGTGGGGGTGTTATAGGTAATATTGATACAGGCTTAGATACAGTAAATTCTAATGATGATATATACCCTGATATACATAGTACAAAGGTCAAATCCATGTAAACAATCAATTTCACTTTCTGGCCACATAATACAATATAAGCCATTTATTGTTCTATCTCCATTTTTTACATTCGCACAGGAAAATTCTTCGCGAATTCAAAATATATTTTAGTCCCATATTTATTCCTACATTATCAAATATTCTTACGTATAAACGCTCGAGCTTAAAAATATAAAAACAGCAGGATTCATTAGTTATTTTTACTAGACACTAAGTCAGCAAATATAGAATAAAGTCGTGGTAAAGAAGATTTGCCTGAGCAAGAACGTTAGTCTGGAGGTAACCGTCGCGATAAATTAAAACGTTCTTTCTTGATAAATTTATTAATAAATATTATTATTAAACAGTTTAGTTAATAAATGTTCTTGTATCTATTTTTCGTTTGAGTTTAAAAATCATAAAAGTAACAAATTTTCGGTAGTTTTAATTTTTTTTGTTCACATTAACTGGAATTGAAAGTGAAACTATTAACCTTCGTCAATTTCGGTACAGATCTAGTGCACCACAGCCTGAATGAATTGGATTACAATAAAAACGAAGAAGAAAAGCAATTCATTCCTTAGGCATTTATTCTGACACTTAAGTACGACAAAAGATCAGAATCACCCGAAACTTTTTTACAGCTATAATATACGTACAGAGCATGGATGTGTAGCGAATTCGAGACAAAATTTAAATTTTCAATTAATAAACATCAGCAATGAAACACCACAAACTCACATATTCACATATAAGGCCGGAGAGCTTCAGGGCAGATGAGAGGCCAAATTACAGTTAGAAACTTTTCAAATTTGTTGACAATGTCCAATGTATGCACATATTTATTTCGGAGTACAACGATAACAAACATGCATACATAGTGAGTAGTAAGTAGTAAATTCATAATGTCAGGAATGCAAATGGTCACTAGCATAGGTAGGTACTCCAAACTGACTTTAATTAGCATATGCAATAGCGTCATAGAATTCCAGAGCATAATTTCAATTACTCCCGTGTACAACTGAAGAGGTGTGTGTGTAGGTATTACACACAAGCAAAGCTTTTAAATTTATTAAAATCCTTGACGTCGATATTTTTGGATTAGCTAATGTCGATGTCACCGTCGGTATCATACTTATTTTCAATTTGACGAAAACAGAATTTTTCTAATAAAACTAAAGTTTTTTTTCGGGTAATCTACTGAAGTTGATAGAATTTCTTTTAAAGTCAGCTCCTGATTTTTTTTAGAATTTGTATTAAAATATGCTGAAATTTAAAAAGAAATGGTTTTGTTAATAAACAGCAGAAGATGCAAAAATATACAGGTATTAGACTTGGAAGTATATCGTCAGAAGCATTTTGTTCAAAAGAATTGGTGCTTACTTTTTCCACAAGTATTTTGATAATATTAATCCAAACTCTCACATTCAGGGTAATAATGGATATGGAATAGATTGCCCTAATTTTTTTAAATTCTTCTCGAACACATGGGAATTTTTGCCATCCTTCATACCTATTTGTTCAGCGGAAAATTTTTACAATTTGTATACTTATGTCGGATAAGGTTTCTAACCCGCTGCTTCTTCATTCCCTTGAGTTATAGTTATTTTTAGAAACTGTAATCTGAAAGAACTGTGAATGTCAGCTAACTACGTAATCTCCAAGCTGTTGTTGTAAGTCCAAATTATTTCGGGTTTTATATGCTCCTTTTTCTTTCTGTTGAAGTCTAAGTATGCCTTGCTCTTGCATCATTAAAATAATTATATCAAAGTTTGTGGCAAATTCAAATTCATTTCTTCTTTCCGATTTTTAAATTGTGTTCATTACTTCGAAATGTCTTAATTTCGTTTTTCAATCAATTAAGAAAATTTTTAGGATTTGTATTATCTACTCATTACAGAAAACGAGCAACTGACAGATTTTGTTGTGGAACATAAATTTTAACAAGAAAAGAATTTTAACAAAGAAATTTATCAGCAACACCTAACCTACAGGTGATTCAGTAGAGTATGACATTGCTGCAAAATAAATCTTCTCCATGGTTACAGTCAGCTGCTTCTGGAGACTTAAACACTAATAAATACTTTGTAACTAGAGAGGACCATAATGCCCTGCTATCAACAGCGTTAGTAGTGGCACAAACAAAAAGCGGGAACTCACATATTCTACGACGTCTCATAGATAGTGCCTCGCAATCATCCTTTATTACAGCGGAAGCCTGCAGGAAACTGGGAGAATATCCCAGCCCAACTGCAGTATCAATTACTGGCTTAAACACTAGCCATACAGCAATTTCAAAGCAACAAACCACACTTACACTTCGATCACGAAAAGCGAAGTCTACAAGAATATTAGAAGAAAACTTTTTAACATTGAACAGAATTACAGATCCTATACCTTCCAGAATAATCTCCAAAAGGAAATGTTTACATCTCAATAAACTACCATTAGCGGATCCACATCCCTTACTAGGAGCAAGAGTTTACGCTCAGATAGTCTTAAACGGCATTCAACAAGGATCTGACACTACCCCTACACCCATTAATACAATATTGAGTTTGATTTTACTAGGGTCAACAGCAAATGTTGTGGAGAGCAATACATCATCGTTTAGAATCAAAACTGATGACTTAGCGGAACAACTTAAAATGTTTTGGGAAACAGAAGAGTTTGAAACAAATCCAATTCTCAACAAAGAAGACAGAGAATGTCAGCAGAGATATCAACTCACCCATCAACGTCTTCACAATGGGACTTATCAAGTCAAAGTCTATCGACAACTTACAAATCCCTAGAATCACAATCCTGCTGATGTGGCCTCAAGGGGAGCGCCTGCTGCAGATTTAAAGAATAATAATTTATGGTGTCATGGACCATCATGGCTATCGGTGGAGCAATATACATGGCCGAAATTTAAAGACATTTGGTACTAACCAATCTAGAGCAAAGGAACTTCTTACAGTAAATTTTTTAGCAAAGTTAGAGAATAATTTTCTTTTACGATACTCATCAGATACTCGCCTCCTTCGAATAGTAGCACACATGCAGCGTTTTATGCATAATTGTCGGCATCCACAAGACAAACGCTCACAATTTATCAGCTCGCTGGAATGCAGCCAAGCAGAAACAACAATATTTAAACTTATACAAAAAACTGCTTTCGTAGAAGAATATAAGGATATGTTGCACAGGAAACCATTGTCGCAACATAGTAAATTAATTAAGCTCAATCCATTTATGGATGATAATGGCTTAATACGATTGGGTGGTCGACTCGACAATGCTTCAATTGCATATGACAGGAAACACCCGATTATTTTACCCCGTGATCACCACGTCACGTGGATATTATAGACAAATTGCATGTAGAAACTCTGGATGGAGGACCCTCATTGGTTCTCAGCACTTGTCGAAATCGATATTGGATATTATATGCTAGATGTTGCATTACCAGCCGATTACCTAAGTGCATTATATGTTTCAAATATCGCACTACGACTAGAAGCCAGTTGATGGGAAACTTACCAACCCCGCGAGTAAATGAAACGAAGCCATTTACTAAAGTGGGAATTGATTATGCCGGACATGTAAAGATGAGAAGCTCAAAGTTACGCAACGATAAGTTACAAGAGGCATACTTCTGTATCTATGATTGTATGGCTACAAAAGCTGTACATTTAGAATTGGTGTCAGATCTGACATCTGAAGCATTCCTCGCAGCATTAAAGAGATTTGTAGATAGAAGAGGATTGTGCATGGACATATATTCAGATTGTGGCACCAACTTCATTGGTGGAAAATCTCCTCTGGAAAAGGATTTACGACAAGCTATTCATGCCTCAAGAACAGAAGCAGCAAAATATTTTTCCTACAAGCAAATTAACTGGCACTTTAACACTCCAGCCACTCCACATTTTCGAGGAATTTGGGAATTGGAGTAAAGTCAGTAAAATATCATCTTCGAACAACACTACAATACTCCAAGTGTACGTTTGAAGAGTATGCAACCCTATTAGCTCAGGTCGTAGCATGTTTAAACTCTAAGCCACTATGCTATGTTAGAAATGATCCAGCGGATTTATTCATCCTTAAACCTGGACATATCTTAATTGGCCAAGCAGTAAATGCGATTCCAGAGCTGATTACACAAATGAACCTGTAGTATTGTCCAAAAGATGGCAATACATTCAACAATTGAATAAACAATTTTGGGATAAGTGGTCATAGGACTACCTTAACCAATTGCAGAAGAGACCCAAATGGTACACAAGGTAACCGAACATGCATGTTGGAGATGTTGTCCTTGTCAAAAGCGAAAACATGCCACCCACTAGCTGGGCAATGGGTATAATAGAGCAAATACATCCAGGTGCCGATGAGCTAGTGCGGGTAGTACGAGTCAAAGCTAGTTTCTTACGACCAATCGCCAAAATTAGTCCTCTACCACTAGGATAAGACTAACTGCCTGTAATTGGTGTCGTCATATGTCTGTCCATGTGTCACATAGTTGGCTGAGAATTGTTTCATTCATGTTATATTAAACTGACAAGCTACCATTTCAGATGTCATTTACAAACGCACAGAATGACACGTTGTACATTTTGGAGGATATCGTCTTTAGTCCTCCAGGAAGTCCTGATCGCAGGATGCTACGCGACCCCGGCTGCTATGTATTTGGAAGACCTCGGCCAGAGTTGGCTCACGAACTGATGCCAACAGGGAGCAGGATCCACCGGCAACCTAACAGGAATCGACCTACTAACCTACGGCAGGCAGAAGCAGGAATCCTCCAGCAACCAGTGCTGCAGTTGCGCCAGAGCCAACGTTCATTGGTCCGACTCCATTTACCGATCCTCATCCGGAGCAAACAGCAGTCGTAAATGGCAGTAGAATCTCTTCTTTAACAAGCCTTCGTGAAACAACAAATGTAAAGGAGTTTGAAATGAGAGCTAATAATAGCTTTCAACGCTTCGTTACCCGAGAACGCATGGATCTATACTTGCCACGATATGTACTACAGCGCATCGATGCCCACGCAATACAGCGTCGACGAAACAGGGAGAAAACTATTAATCTACCACATATATACCAGGTGCGGTTAAAGGTAAAAAACCGTGGGACAATGATATTTCATCATTACCATAAAAGAGGAATTAAGAAAATGAAACTAAAATTGGTTGAACAAACTGCTCAAGGGGGGGGGGGGGGGGGGTGGGGGGTATGTTGAGCACACTTCAAATAATAAGAAAAAACATTAAAACAAATCTAACAACTAGTTCATACTTCCCTCAATTTCTTCCTGATTCCTCCAGTCACATCTGCAGGTACATCCTCAATGCGAGGAACGCATCTGAAATAAAAATTATACACAGATATTAGTTTAAAGCAACTAATGAAACAATGTAGTATACAAAAAAACTGCAAGAATAACCAAATTACATGCAAAACTGCCAGGAAACATTATCTTGGCAGTACAACAACAAAAACATGAAAAATGTAAACAGTGCAATTTCTTCGCAAAATTCATATGGTCTGCATAAAAAACTTTTGCAAAACATGCAAATATGTTTCAATATGCCAAACATAAGAACTTGCAACACGCACATACATTATAATTAGTGAAATGCAAAAATTTATGCCATTGTTGACATTTCAAAAAGCACTTTTCCAACATCAATAATTTAACAGAATTTGTATATTTCTTGCAAATTATTCATACTGGAACACATAATAAATTAATAAAAACACTTAGAAAGTAATAAAATACACTTACCTGGATAATTAATCCATAATTTGCGGCGAAAAACACAACACGGCACTTTCTAACGAAAATATCGCGATCGCGACTGTCAACTTCACACGGTGAAAAGCTGATTTCATTGAATTGACTGCGCGCTACCTGTTGGTAATACTTAAAAACCGCGAAAGCTACCAGGTAAGCAAATATTCGCGAAAAAAGGTGAAATTAATTCCCATATAAGTTGGAAAGAGATAGATGTGGAAACGAGATGCAAAAGAAATGAGAATTATTTGCGTTCCACATTGGAAATTGTCATAATATGGCTGGGAGCCGCCATCTTGATAAATTTCAGAAAAACCAAAATCTTTAAATAAATAAATTATGAAAATTCATGGATAATTTAAAATCAATTAGTTGATGGAAATTGACACGTTTTGAGATAATCGTATAAATCAGGCAAATCCGAAAAATATGCTTAATTTGCATTTTTCTTGTGGAACCTATGTTAAAATGTCCGCTCAAAGGCTATAAAAAGGAGACAAACCCTTAAGAAGACTCTCACTTTTTCTACATCGGTCGTACATGCAACTTCCAGCATCCGATCAAGTTATTAATCTCTCTTTTTATTCTCAGCAACAAAAAATATAATAAAACGTACCAAGGTACTTATTATACATGCTAGAAGTTTATGCCAGTGGTTTTGGCATCGATCGTACATGCAACTTCCAGCATACGATCAAGTTATTAATCTCTCTGTTTATTTTCAGCAACAAGGTACTTATTGTACCTGCTAGAAGTTTGTGCAAGTGGTTTTGGCAAGGGCACAAGGACTTTGTATACTAAGATAAGTATTGTGTGGGTACTATTTAATATAGTTATTCAGGTTTCTTACATAGAATTAAATATATGCCAAGTTTCGGTATTTCAATAATAGGTATATGCAATGAGACATCTTAGTTAACTTAAAATTGAAGTGACATAGAATAAGTGCGTAATGTGTGATAATTTTAGAAGGGGCCATAAATTGCATTTAATTAAATATATGCCAAGATATGGCATAAGAATTACACATGCAATTGAGCCAGTATTAAGTAAATTTATGAACTATAGTGAATTTGTGAATTTGAGTGTCTTGAGAAGAGGTTTCAATAAATACAACAGTAAACACAAGCCCACATATCTTATTTTGTCATACCGCTACACTGTCCACCTGAATGTCGTAATAAGCTGTGGTTATTAATTACTGCTAAGTACATTACCAAACAATTAGCTTACCCCGACTTTTCTAAACCTTTTATAATAACTACTGATGCAAGTAATTTCGCAATCGGTCCTATATTGTCACAGGGACCTATTCGTAGCGATCGACCCATCTGTTATGCTAGCAGAACCCTGACAACAACGGAGACTAAATACTCAACAATTGAAAAAGGATTGTTGGCAATTGTTTGGGCGACGAAATATTTTCGTCCGTATTTATTCCGAAACAAATTCAAATTGTCGCGGATCACAAGCCTCTCCTCTGGCTTATGAATGTGAAAGATCAAAATTCCAAACTAATTCGTTGGCGCTTAAAACTGGAAGAATTCGACTACGAGATAGTTTATAAAAAAGGAACTCAAAATTCTAATGTTGACGCTCTAAGTCGCATCAAACTGGAAAATCCAGAAGATTCAGAAACTCCCGATAATATAGAACTTAATGGAAAATGAAAATTTCTCAGTATAAGGTATCTTCCGATCCACAGTACACTCGGCAGAAGAAAATCTCGACGATTTATTAGCGATATCTGAACGTCCTCCACTCAACGATTTTAATCTTCAACTGATTCTTAAAAAATCAAAGAAACGACTCCCAATGTCGCTAGAAATCCCATTTAAAAATCGCCTTCGTCGAACTATTCGACTACCTGAATTTACAGCGGAAAATATCAGTAGCCTCTTCAAGCAGTATTTGGCTCCAAACCTGCTTAATGCAATACATACAGAAAATTATACATTCAGAATGGTTCAGAACATATATTCGAAATATTTCTCACAATCTAAAACTTTCAAACTTATCCGATGTATTGAAATTTTGAAAGATATGTATAGTAAATAAGGATGAGCAAGACCAAATGATCAACGATTATCACACAAAAAGTAATCAGCGCGGAGTCCACGAAACCCTTAATCATTTAAAGCGCGAACATTATTTTCCATTCATGAAAAACAAAATCATAAAGGTCATCAGAAATTGCGAACCATGCCAAACACTTAAATATGATAGAAATCCACCTAAGTTACAATTTCAAGTTTCTGAAACCCCAAATAAACCATTAGATATTTTACGTATTGATATTGTGGCATACCTACATATAAACATATCTACATACCTACATATAAGCACACCTACCTACATACATAAATATCTATCTACATACCTGCATTCATAATGCTATGACATACTTATTGGCCAAGCACAATGAGTACTCATAACATTAAAATGCTCCCGACACTTGTCATACATAAAGAAATGCGAGACTAGGTCACCCTTACCCAAAACACAATCGCATCAACATAAACAAACTAAGTCTATTAACGCGACCCACTAAGGTAGCGTGCAAACAACAAGCAGTGACGAAATATCGATCACTGACCGCGATTCAACATGAGGGCATCGATGAGGAAATAATTATAAGGTAAGTAAGCATAATAGTAATTATAGTTATCCTAACCTAATTTTAAAATGAATAAATAAGCTAAGGAAATTAAAGATAGAATCAGTATCAGAAGATCACTCATCGTGTTTCAATTCAGGTGGAGTTCTGCTATCTAGCTGCTCCCGATATATATCACTGGAGTTAACGCTTTAATAGCTGCTCCTATTAAATCACGTTAAGAGTAAAGCCCATAGGCTGCTCTTGGTGCATTTAATTTGATAAACCAAGCAAACGTAATTAAAGGTTTATCACAACATATATAGTATAAATAATAAAAAGTTGCTAACTATAATCGATAAATTTTCCAAATTTGTCCCAGCATATACACTTGTCGCTAGAAATAGTCTACCGATTATAAAATAATTGAAACATTTTATGAGCCTTCACGGCATTCCTAAAAAGATAGTTTGCGGCCAACGAGCAGAATTCACTCCAAAAATCTTTAAAGATTTCTGTAAAAAATTCAATATCACCCACCACATAACTTCCCTCTAACAAACTTCTAGTAACTCCCCAGTTGAAAGAATGCATTCGATATTAACAGCAATCTATGGAATCATCCATAATCAACACAAAGAAAAGGAGCATGAGAAAATTCTGAATACAATAATGCTATCCACTGTGCTACCAAACATACACCTTACGAAATATTTTACGGACGAACTTACAAATTTGAAAATAACTTACAACATAACAACGTGCATGAATATCTTGACAAATTAAACGAATTCCAAAGAGAACTTTATCTTTCAATAAAAAAATAGAGTGCAGGAAATAATAAAAATATTAGTACTACAAAAACAGAACGCCTGCAAAGAAATTAAGAAAAGGTCTTTTAGTTTATAGGAAAGAAAATAGAAGAAACAAGCTAGATTTACTAAAACTAAAATTAAAAGAGATAAATTAGTTAAAATAACAGACGATAAAATCAAAATATTCACAAATCAAAAATTAAGATAAAAAAATTTTCAGTTTAGTCATGACAGAACAGATTAAAGGACAATGACTGGAAATACGCGACCTCACGAACGCACAGGGACTACTACGTTTAGTAGGCATTCCGTTAGATGATGGGAATGCGGCAGAAGTATTGGATGTTTTGCTTGGTATGATAGGTTTGAGGCTTCAAGACGACCACCAACTCTAATGATTTTCGACTTCAATGAAAGGTGCCAGGCTGCTGAGACAACTATTCTGAGATACTTCTCCAAACCGCTGAAGATGCTCAAGATCTTCCTTGAATTCTTCTCCTTGCATCAGCTTGACGATCAATGTTTGAGCATCGATTAGCTCCTGCGCAGTCAGGACAAGTGTGTCCGAACGATGTATGTTGCGCGTTCGAGCATGACTTACAAACCGTAACATGTAGGCTGTAATGCGTTGGGCCTTGCGAAAGGAATTTCTATAGTTCATAGCTTCAAGTAATTTGGTGTGTTCCCTTACGACAGTAGATGTGATTACTGATTTTTCTCGTCTACGTTCAATATCATTATCTGCACCTTTTTTTGTATATGGAGGTGTCCATAAGGCTTCTGAGCCATGCAGGCAGGTCGGTCCATAAAACCAAAGTGTGCATGTTACTAGTTTTTCGGGTGAGATTCCTCTCTTTGGATCCGATATGTCGCCATTGCTCAGGGATTGTTAATTGTTGTATAACAGATACTCGGTTGGCCACAAATGTTTGGTACGATGAAGATGACGAGTTTATCCAGGCAAGAACGATTTCCGAATCAGTCCACAAAAAACATAGGTGCATTTTTGACATTCAGGTCCTTCTTGATTCGCTGACCGAGCTCAGCTGCAAGTTTTGCTGCGCACAGTTCCAATCGTGGTAAATTAGTCTGTTTAATTGGGGCAACCCGAGATTTTGCACACAGCAGCCGCACCTTCATGACGTGCTCTTTATCTATCGACCTGATGTAGGCCACAGCTACGTAAGCCTTCTCTGACGCATCCGCAAATATGTGAATTTGAACTGATTTGGTGTTCTTGTGAGCGAATACATGTCTTTCAATTTTCACATTGTTGAGAGCCTTCAGACCTTCCCGGAAGTTGAACCAATATGTGTGAAGTTCTTGAGGAAGTGCTGCGTCCCAATCACATTTCAAGGTCCATAATCTTTGTAGAAACACTTTAGCTGTGACTACCACTGGAGCCATCATGCCTAGTGGATCGAAGTGTTGTGCGATGTCTGAGAATGCCGGACGCTTAGTGATCTTGCTTTTGTGACACCATACAGTTTTGATGCACAGTTCATCACTTTTTGGTAACCAAGTTAATCCAATTGTTTTGATATGATCCTCTTCTTTACTGCCAAAGTTTAGTAAAATTTCTTGATCCTCTTGTGGAATATCCTTCAGCAAGCTTGGGTGATTCGCACACCATTTTCTCAACTTAAATCCAGCTGATTGGAGTATGACCCTCAGCTGCGTCTGTGTTTCGATTGCCGTCGACAAGCTATCAGCCCCAGTGAGTACATCATCCACATAAAAATCGCGTTTTAGTACTTCAGCTCCTAGCGAATATTGTTGGGTCTGTTCTTCCGCTAGCATTTGCAGACATCGGGTTGCTAAGTATGGAGCACACGTTGTGCCGTATGTCACAGTGCAAAGTGTATAGCATTTTAGTTGATCCGTAAGGTTCTTTCGCACCAAATAAGCTGGTAGTTTCTATCTTCATTGTGGACTCGTATTTGTCGATACATCTTTTCGATGTCCGCAGTAAACACAAATCTTGGCATGCGGAATCTTAGTAAAATTGAGAAGACATCATCCTGAATTGTTGGTCCTGTCGCTAATGCGTCATTCAATGAGATATTTGTGGAAGTTTTGGCAGATGCGTCAAAAATGACTCGAAGTTTGGTAGTGCTACTTTCAGGCTTAATCACACAGTGGTGTGGAAGGAAGTTGTATGGTTCCTCTATATTTGTGAAGTTTTCTTCTTTCATGTGCCCAAGTTCAATATACTCTTCCATGAACCGTACGTATTGTTGTTTTAGTTCTGAATTAGTGGATAATCTTCTTTCCAAGGCTGTTAATCTTTGGAATGCTATGTTTTTAGATTCTGCCAATTCTACTGGGTTATTCTTGAATGGCAATTTGACTATGAAGCGACTATGCTCATTTCTTCTCATAGTTTGAACAAAGTGTGTCTCACATTGTTTTTCTGCTGAATCGTAAATGCCCGCGATAATTGTTCTGAGTCGTCCAGTATCCAGAATTTTTCTACTTGTCGATTAAGTGTTTCGTCTTCTTAACACACTCCACAGGTTGCTTGGTCGGTGGCTATTCGAGGAATCTTTCCTGCCGCTGTCCAGCCAAACACTGTGTTTTGCAAAGTTGGGAGTGCGCCCCCAATCTAATTTGTCCAATTGACAAGATCGAGTAATATAGTTCAGAACCAATCAACAGATCTATCGTGTCTGGCTGATTAAAGCGTGGATCCGCTAATTGTATGTTTGTTGCTATTGACCATGACGAAATATCTATCATGTGCGCGGGCTGCGGAGAGATGATCCGGGGTAAGATATGAGCTTCTAGTCGAGTGTTAAAACCATTGATGCGGGATTCTAGCCCTATATTGACTCGCTTCCGCGCTTGTTGCCTTCGCGAGCCAATACCTTCTATGTTAAGTCTGTCTAAGGTTCCCTAAAGTCCAAGTCTTTTAACTAGTCTTTCTGTTATCAGATTTATTTGAGATCCAGAATCTGATATTGATTAAAAAACAACTCAACTCTTGATCACTTTCATTGCGATCAAGAGCCGTCGTTCAGGGTAGAAAATTCATAGTTTCCATTTCTAACCTGAGAAAATTTTTGATTCGTCCAGAATATTTTTCGATGGAAGGTGGCTTGAAAAAATGTAATTTGATGTTTTTATAAATATCAGTCAACGTCCCATCGCATGAAATTGCGGCGCGCGTATACATGTAATGTATTTTCGCGGCGCGCATTTCTTATCGCGGAAGGTTTCGTTCCCAATATGTATGTACGTATGTACATACATATTGTACTTTTCACGACAAATCGTACTAAGGTACGATTTGCCTTTTGTGTTGTTTTTTTTTAATTACTTATTGCTACTGACAAATTTTGCCTTTAGCAACATTTTTTTTAAAAACAAATGGGTATGTGAAGAAGATTGCTGATGCAATTTTCTTCACTGATTGAATAGATAAGCTAGTCGTGTTTTTAAGCATGATTAGCTTATATGAAAATTTATAATTTTTGTTGTGGGATTTATGAAAATTTATTTATTATATTTATTTTATACACCTTTTAGTTATATTTTTGATATGCAACAATGATAATAATAATGTAAAGTGAAGATAATTTGAAGAAATATTTAATAAATATTTAAGATAAATGTATGCACAATATTATAAACATTGAAGAAGCACAAAAAATAGATGAAATTAAAGAAATAATACCAAGATGAATTGTAACAAAGAATATTGATAGAACGAATATATCCCAGAATTGCAACAACTTTAATATAAATATTCTTGGTAACAATTTAATACGTTATGACAATTGTAAAATAGTGATAAATAACAATTTATATGAAAATTTCTACATTAAAATAAAAGATAATATAATTCTACTTCACTTTGTAACTAAAGTCACAGAAAATATAACTATCAGCCTAATAGGATTTGAAAAAGTTCACATAAAACATACTAATAGTAATAGAAACAAAATAAATGAAATTGTAAGTGACAAGCATACGAATGTTGTGATAAATGCATCTACAAACGTCTTTATTGTAATAATTATATTAGTAACAATATATGTCATTTAAACATTAATACGCAGGAAACGAAATATTTTTATAAAACGTACTTCGTCAGAGTCTCAGACTAACGGTGGGGGTGTTATAGATAATATTGATACAGGCTTAGATACAGTAAATTCTAATGATGATATATACCCTGATATACATAGTACAAAGTCAAATCCATGTAAACAATCAATTTCACTTTCTGGCCACATAATACAATATAAGCCATTTATTGTTCTATCTCCATTTTTTTACATTCGCACAGGAAAATTCTTCGCGAATTCAAAATATATTTTAGTTCCCATATTTATTCCTACATTATCAAATATTCTTACGTATAAACGCTCGAGCTTAAAAATATAAAAACAGCAGGATTCATTAGTTATTTTTACTAGACACTAAGTCAGCAAATATAGAATAAAGTCGTGGTAAAGAAGATTTGCCTGAGCAAGAACGGTTAGTCTGGAGGTAACCGTCGCGACAAATTAAAACGTTCTTTCTTGATAAATTTATTAATAAATAGTTTAGTTAATAAACGTTCTTGTATCTATTTTTCGTTTGAGTTTAAAAATCATAAAAGTAACAAATTTCGGTAGTTTTAAATTTTTTTGTTCACACTAACTGGAATTGAAAGTGATACTATTAACCTTCGTCAATTTCGGTACAGATCTAGTCCACCACAGCCTGAATGAATTGGATTACAATAAAAAGGAAGAAGAAAAGCAATTCATTCCTTAAGCATTTATTCTGACACTTAAGTACGACAAAAGATCAGAATCACCCGAAACTTTTTTACAGCTATAATATATGTACAGAGCATGGATGTGTAGCGAATTCGAGACAAAATTTAAATTTTCAATTAATAAACATCAGCAATGAAACACCACAAACCCACATATTCACATATAAGGCCGGAGAGCTTCAGGGCAGATGAGAGGCCAAATTACAGTTAGAAACTTTTCAAATTTTGTTGACAATGTCCAATGTATGCACATATTTATTTCGGAGTACAACGATAACAAACATGCATACATAGTGAGTAGTAAGTAGTAAATTCATAATGTCAGGAATGCAAATGGTCACTAGCATAGGTAGGTACTCCAAACTGACTTTAATTTGCATATGCAATAGCGTCATAGAATTCCAGCGCATAATTTTAATTACTCCGTGTACAACTGAAGAGGTGTGTGTGTAGGTATTACAAACAAGCAAAGCTTTTAAATTTATTAAAATCCTTGACGTGGATTTTTTGGATTAGCTAATGTCGATGTCACCGTCGGTATCATACTTATTTTCAATTTGACGAAAACAGAATTTTTCTAATAAAACTAAAGTTTTTTTTCGGGTAATCTACTGAAGTTGATAGAATTTCTTTTAAAGTCAGCTCCTGATTTTTTTTAGAATTTGTATTAAAATATGCTGAAATTTAAAAAGAAATAGTTTTGTTAATAAACAGCAGAAGATGCAAAAATATACAGGTATTAGACTTGGAAGTATATCGTCAGAAGCATTTTGTTCAAAAGAATTGGTGCTTACTTTTTCCACAAGTATTTTGATAATATTAATCCAAACTCTCACATTCAGGGTAATAATGGATATGGAATAGATTGCCCTAATTTTTTTAAATTCTTCTCGAACACATGGGAATTTTTGCCATCCTTCATACCTATTTGTTCAGCGGAAAATTTTTACAATTTGTATACTTATGTCGGATAAGGTTTCTAACCCGCTGCTTCTTCATTCCCTTGAGTTATAGTTATTTTTAGAAACTGTAATCTGAAAGAACTGTGAATGTCAGCTAACTACGTAATCTCCAAGCTGTTGTTGTAAGTCCAAATTATTTCGGGTTTTATATGCTCCTTTTTCTTTCTGTTGAAGTCTAAGTATGTCTTGCTCTGCATCATTAAAATAATCATATCAAAGTTTGTGGCAAATTCAAATTCATTTCTTCTTTCCGATTTTTAAATTGTGTTCATTACTTCGAAATGTCTTAATTTCGTTTTTCAATCAATTAAGAAAATTTTTAGGATTTGTATTATCTACTCATTACAGAAAGCGAGCAACTGACAGATTTTGTTGTGGAACATGGTGCAGTAATACCACAACGTTTCAAGCCAAACTTTATCTCTAAATGATACATCACCCTTTCTAAATCTAAATCTATAGCCCAGTTGCCAGTAGATGTCAAAAAAGGAAATATCTTTATTAGAAACACTGAAATAAATCCTGGTTTATTCATATCCGAAGGCCTTTATTAGGCTGTAAATTTGTTCAGCTCAGTTCTAGTTTCTAATGAAACAGGCTCTCATCTAGATTTATTCCTGGAGCAACCAATAAAATTCGATTCCCTTCCATCTTCCGAATTTCATGAACCATATAATTTTAATTTCCAAGAAGAAAAAAAATCAATCTTAAAACTTTGTAAGAATTACGAGGATATATTCTTTAAGCAAGAGCAAGAACTAAGTTTCACAAATCGAGTAAAACTTCGGATTTCAACTACCAACAAATTCCAATACACACGAAATGTTATAGATACACTTATGTCCATAAAGAAGAGGTGAAAAGACAAATTAGCGAGATGCGGAACCAAAATATAACCAGTGATAGCTATTCACCGTGGAACTCTCCTGTTTTGATAGTTCCAAAGAAACGAGATGCCAAATGGCGATTAGTCATAGACTATCGCAAGATGATTGGGAAAACAATTAGTGACCGCTACCACTTCCAAATATCAATGAGATTCTTGATAAACTTGGGAAACGCAAGTATTTCTCCACTCTCGATCTAGCGAGTGGTTTTCACCAAAGAGAAATAGACCCAAGGGATATACAAAAAACGCCTTCACAGTAGAAGGAGGACAATATGAGTACCTCAGAATGCCTTTTGGGTTGAAAAACAACCCTACCACCTTCCAACGCGTCATTCAAAATGTTTTAGAGGATCTCCAAAGCAAAATTTGCTTACTGTACCATGAGTCATGACCATATAATAATATTCTCAATATCCCTCCAAGAACATTTGGAAAATATTAGAAAAACATTCGATAAAATAAGGGAAGCTAACCTGATAATACAGTTGGACAAGTCAGAGTTTTTGAAAAAAGAAATCAATTTCTTAGGACATATAGTCACTGATAAGGGCGTAAAGCCAAACCCTGACAAAATGTCCGCTATTCAAAACTTTCCCATATCCAGAACACAAAAGGACATAATGTCATTTCTTGGATATGGTGCGTTATTATAGGCAATTCATAAAAGACTTCGCAAAGATGACGAAACCCCTAACAGTCTGCTTAAAAGCAAAATCCAGATCAACGACGGATATGTTATAGCATTTCAATCTTACCAGGATGTTCTAACGAATGATCCAATATTAATGTTGAGCACACCTGAAATAATAAGAAAAAACATTAAAACAAATCTACCAAGTAGTTCATACTTCCCTCAATTTCTTCCTGATTCCTGATAAGCAAATTACATGCAAAAGTGCCAAGAAACAAATAGCTTGGCAGTACAACAACAAAAACATGCAAAATGTGAACAGTGCAATTTCTTCGAAAAATTCATATGCTCTGCATAATAAACATTTGCAAAACATGCAAATATATTGTTGATATTTCAAAAAGCACCTTTCCAACATGAATAATTTAACAGAATTTGTATGTTTTTTGCAAATTATTCATACTGGAACACATAAATATTTAATAAAAAACATAGAAAGTAATAAAATAAACTTACCTAGATAATTACTAATCCATAATTTGCGGCGAAAAACACAAAAAACAACACGGCACTTTCTAACAACTGAAGTAACCAAATCCTACCACATTACAAAGGGAATCAAATTCCCGGCATGCAATGCAAGTCATTTTTTACAAAGATGCCCGAACTACCGTAGGATGGACATACCATCCAGATACCAGATAATCAAGGCATCAAGCCATTGTACCAATTGTTTAGGCATGCATCATGTCAACAATTGCACTAGCAAATATAGCTGTCAAAGATGCAACAAAACGCATCATAGCACCCTGCATGAAGAATATAACAGGGACAAACGCAATCATGCAGCTGTCGGAACTGAGCATAGGTCAACCACTAACAACGTTAGCTCGAACTCAAGTCAAGGCAAGCAAGCTAACATTGCTGCAAATAAATCTTCTCCACGGTTACAGTCAGCTACTGCTGGAGACTTAAACACTAATAAATACCTTGTAACTAGAGAGGACCATAATGCCCTGCTATCAACAGCGTTAGTAGTGGCACAAACAAAAAGCGGGAACTCACATATTCTACGATGTCTCATAGATAGTGCCTCGCAATCATCCTTTATTACAGCGGAAGCCTGCAGGAAACTGGGAGAATGTCCCAGCCCAACTGCAGTATCAATTACTGGCTTAAACACTAGCCATACAGCAATTTCAAAGCAACAAACCACACTTACACTTCGATCACGAAAAGCGAAGTCTACAAGAATATTAGAAGAAAACTTTTTAACATTGAACAAAATCACAGATCCTTTACCTTCCAGAATTATCTCCAAAAGGGAATGTTTACATCTCAATAAACTACCATTAGCGGATCCCATATTTTGGAAGCCTGGACGGGTAGATGCCTTACTAGGAGCAAGGGTTTACGCTCAGATAGTCTTAAACGGCATTCAACAAGGATCTGACACTACCCCTACACCCAATAATACAATATTGGGTTGGATTTTGCTAGGGTCAACAGCAAATGTTGTAGAGAGCAATACATCATCGTTTACCATCAAAACTGATGACTTAGCTGAACAACTTAAAATGTTTTGGGAAACAGAAGAGTTTTAAACAAATCCAATTCTCAACAAAGAAGACAGAGAATGTCAGCAGAGATATCAACTCACCCATCAACGTCTTCACAATGGGACTTATCAAGTCAAAGTCTATCGACAACTTTTAAATCCCTAGAATCAAAATCCTGCTGATGAAGAATAATAATTTATGGTGTCATGGACCATCATGGCTATCGGCGGAGCAATATACATGGCCGAAATTTAAAGATATTTTGGTACTAACCAATCTAGAGGCAAAGGAACTTCTTACAGTAAATTTTTTAGCAAAGTTAGAGAATAATTTTCTTTTACGATACTCATCAGATACTCGCCTCCTTCGAATAGTAGCACACATGCAGCGTTTTATGCATAATTGTCGGCATCCAAAAGACAAACGCTCACAATTTATCAGCTCGATGGAATGGAGCCAAGCAGAAACAACAATATTTAAACTTATACAAAAAACTGCTTTCGTAGAAGAATATAAGGATATGTTGCACAGGAAACCATTGTCGCAACATAGTAAATTAATAAGGCTCAATCCATTTATGGATGATAATGGCTTAATACGATTGGGTGGTCGACTCGACAATGCTTCAATTCCATATTACCCCTTGATCACCACGTCACGTGGATATTAATAGACAAATTGCATGTAGAAACTCTGGATGGAGGACCCTCATTGGTTCTCAGCACTTGTCGAAATCATTATATGTTTCAAATATCGCATTACGACTAGAAGCCAGTTGATGGGAAACTTACCAACCCCGCGAGCAAATGAAACGAAGCCATTTACTAAAGTGGGAATTGATTATGCCGGACGTGTAAAGATGAGAAGCTCAAAGTTACGCAACGCTAAGTTACAAGAGGCATACTTCTGTATCTATATTTGTATGGCTACAAAAGCTGTACATTTAGAATTGGTGTCAGATCTCACACCTTAAGCATTCCTCGCAGCATTAAAGAGATTTGTAGATAGAAGAGGATTGTGCATGGACATATATTCAGATTGTCTCACCAACTTCATTGATGGAAAATCTCCTCTGGAAAAAGGATTTACGACAAGCTATTCATGCCTCAACAACAGAAGCAGCAACATATTTTTCCTACAAGCAAATTAACTGGCACTTTAACACTCCAGCCACTCCACATTTTCGAGGAATTTGGGAATTGGGAGTAAAGTCAGTAAAATATCATCTTCGAACAACACTACAATACTCCAAGTGTACGTTTGAAGAGTATGCAACCCTATTAGCTCAGGTCGTAGCATGTTTAAACTCTAAGAAACTATGCTATGTTAGAAATGATCCAGCGGATTTATTCATCCTTAAACCTGGACATATCTAAATTGGCCAAGCAGTAAATGCGATTCCAGAGCCTGATTACACAAATGAACCTGTAGTATTGTCCAAAAGATGGCAATACATTCAACAATTGAATAAACAATTTTGGGATAACAGGTCATAGGACTACCTTAACCAATTGCAGAACAGACCCAAATGGTACACAAGGCAACCGAACATGCATGTTGGAGATGTTGTCCTTGTCAAAAGCGAAAACATGCCACCCACTAGCTGGGCAATGGGTATAATAAAGCAAATACATCCAGGTGCCGATGAGCTAGTGCGGGTAGTACGAGTCAAAACTAGTTTCTTACGACCAATCGCTAAAATTAGTCCTCTACCACTAGGTAAGACTAATTGCCTGTAATTAGTGTCGTCATATGTCTGCCCATGTGTCACATAGTTGGCTGAGAATTGCTTCATTCATGTTGTATTAAACTGACAAGCTACCATTTCTAGGTACTCCCGATATATATCACTCTAGTTAACGCTATAATAGCTGCTCCTATTCAATCACGTTAAGAGTAAATCCCATAGGCTGCTCTTCGTGCATTTAATTTGATAAACCAAGCAAACGTAATTAAAGGTTTATCACAACATATATAGTATAAATAATAAAAAGTTGCTAACTATAATCGATAAATTTTCCAAATTTGTCTCAGCATATACACTTGTCGCTAGAAATAGTCTACCGATTATAAAATAATTGAAACCTTTTATGAGCCTTCACGGCATTCCTAAAAAGATAGTTTGCGGCCAACTAGCAGAATTCACTCCAAAAATCTTTAAAGATTTCTGTAAAAAAATCAATATCACCCACCACATAACTTCCCTCTAACAAACTTCTAGTAACTCCCCAGTTGAAAGAATGCATTCGATATTAACAGCAATCTATGGAATCATCCATAATCAACACAAAGAAAAAGAGCATGAGAAAATTCTGAATACAATAATGCTATCCACTGTGCAACCAAACATACACCTTACGAAATATTTTACGGACGAACTTACAAATTTGATAATAACTTACAACATAACAACGTGCATGAATATCTTGACAAATTAAACGAATTCCAAAGAGAACTTTATCTTTCAATAAAAAATAGAGTGCAGGAAATAATAAATAAAAATATTAGTACTACAAAAATAGAACGCCTGCAAAGAAATTAAGAAAAGGTCTTTTAGTTTATAGGAAAGAAAATAGAAGAAACAAGCTAGATTTACTAAAACTAAAATTAACAGAGATAAATTAGTTAAAATAATAGACGATAAAAATCAGAAGATTCACAAATCAAAAATTAAGATAAAAAAATTTTCAGTCTAGTCATCACAGAACAGATTAAAGGACAATGACTGGAAATACGCGACCTCACGAACGCACAAGGACTACTACCTATAAGACTTGGACAAGCTAGAGCCATTAAGGGCTATAATAATATTTTACGTATAGTTAACTTCAGTAAATACGAAGAAAATACGGAAAAAATATCAAGATCACTAGAAATATTAACAAATATTAAAGAATTGAAAGACTAATTCAAGATTACGGAAATCAAACTTCATGAACTAAAGCAGAAATTAGCAACACTTATGTCTAGAATTAGAAATAGAAGAGGAATAACCGACGGTTTGGGATCGATAGTGAAAAGTATAACGGGTAATATGGATGCAGAAGATGCTCGACACCTTAATGAAGAAATAGATATAATTGTGTCAAATCAATCTGTAATAAAATCCGACCTAAGTAGACAAACAAGTATAAACAGTGCAAAGATAAAAAGATGATTGAAACAATGATTGAATCACTACCATGAACAAACTAGAAATAAAATTAAAGCTGAAGAAGACTCCTTAAAACACATACAATATCTGATGTTATAAACTATAACATTGATCCATTAAATTCTAATTTGACTGGTATAGCAGAAACACTAGTTGCTCTGCCCAATGAGAACACTCAAGAAAAATATTAATAAGGATGTGGACTGTAAATAAGATCGCCTGAGAATATTGTAAAGTCAGTGGTTTATTGGACACACACGTTAAACTTATGTTCAAAATTACAACTAGATCTAAACTTCACAGAATTCAATTTCACTTATATAACAACACTTAAGAACTAAACTTCAATTATGTAAATTAATTTTAATAAAGTCACTTACTCACTAGCTTCACTTATGTTTCTAATTTCAATTTCAACACAATACTGTCAAAGTTGAGATAACTTTGAACAAAGGCACTGTTATATATGTATTTCTTATATATATCTATACTAAGTACTCACTGAACGGTCGGTGTTTCAGGTGACAATACCTTAGCAGCACCTTATCCTTTTTGCACTCACAAGAATCTCTCGGGCGCTGACACTTTCTCCGTTTATTTCTTTTTTTAATATTACTGGTCTGTCCAACGCGTGAAGAGGGGAATAAAACACCTTTAATCTCGTTTTCTTTCTTTTTTAAACTTTTACTCACTTTATAGCTGTACACTATCTTAATTTTATACACCAATTTAATGCACTATTTGTAATTCGGTGCAGTTATATATGCTTAATTTTATATCCTGCGGAAAAACCGAGATTAATCTTTTTCATTTTCAAACCAACCTGCTGTATCGAGACGTTAATTAGAAGGTTTTCTTTTCAAGCGTGACGATCCCGATCGCGTACAAAAATCAACTCTTCGAGACTTAGATTTTTCAATCTCAAGTCTCTTCGTTCAGGATAGGAAAGTGCTTAATTCGCATTCCTATCCTGAGAAAATTGTTTGCCGCTGGACATGTTTAAACATGCCCAGAATTATCGCGACGGACGATGGTTGAAATTAAATTTGATATTTTCATAAATATCAAATCAACGTCTTGCTATCGTGCATACATTGTTGCGATCACAATGTGTGCAGCTCGCGACAATTTGCTGACAAGACTTGATCGTTTCAGTCTTCACCGACGCGACGTAACCTTTCATGCGCCCGATATGTATGTATGTATATATGTATATACATATCGTATTTACGTCAAATCTTACTGAAACGACTTGGGATGTAACTTAAAACTGTTATTTTTCCCAAGTCGTTTTGTGGCAAATATTTTGATTTTATGCAAAGGAATGTGCCGAAATAGCTAATGGCTGATAGCTGAGAGATAAGCTAAACATGTTTTAAGCATGGTTAGCTTACACCTATGTATGAATAATTAAATTTAATCAATCATAATTATTTTTAAATTACCTATTTTAGGCAATTCAGGTATGTAACAATCGCTCCCCATGCGAAAAAGAAGATTATTCTTTGAGGAGGAATAATACTCGGGGGAAGTTGTTGTTGGGGCTATTTCGGTGGTTCCGCTATTGACCGGTTTGGCACAGGTTTGTTGGTTTGACATATTTTCTTATTTCTATTTAAAAAATTTTGTTATATTATTTTCTAGAATTGCTTGTAATTATCTATTCATATTCTATTCTTCTCTCTTTCCTATTTAAAAAATTTTCCCTTCGCTGTTTTTTTTGCTAATTTCTACTGTTTTTTTGTTGCAATTATGTGCATTTCTGTTTTAAACTAGTTAAACATTTATTGGTATATACTATATAAGTTCTATTCTAATGTTAGTGGTTATTTAATTTTTATGCTAGATTAGTTTAGTTATATTTGTTTTATTACTTATGTATTTTTATTTATATTGTTTATTATTATTTACCACTAACGGGGGAGGAAATATTTACTTTTTGGGTAGTGTATATACCTACATGTATATATGTTTTAATATACTATTTTATCTTACTTTTAAACTCAAATAAGTATTTATTTATTCCTCCACCCCTTTTGTTATTATTATTATCTTATTAGTACTAACTCGTTTTTTGGGGTTTGTAGAAACCACATAGATTTTGTTTATTTTTTCTAGTGCTAGTGATAGTGCGTCTTTATTGCGACCGCTTGAAGTGGTGGCATTATACCACTTGCACTGAGCTAGTAGATGGTAGGGTACGGGTCATTTTAAGAGCGGTAGGTTCGTTTATTTCAATTTGTTCGATTTGTTCCTCCGCCTCTGGGGTTTTCTCAGATTTCCGTGAACGATAATTTTTAATAAATGGGACTAGCCATTTGGCGACCAGGTACAGTACCATACATGTGATGACAACACCAGTTAAGGATACTGATGTTGCAGATAGGACATGTGTAGGGTGGTGACTGATATGAGGAAATATTTTTTCTAATTTTTCGTCCAGTTCTTTTAATGACTGGGTACCTTCAAGAATGATGTTATTAGTGTCAACTCCTGAGTATAGTTCTGTCTGTATTTCTACGGACTGTACCTTTTGTTTGGTTTTATTCAGGCATTTATCTACGATTTGCTCTAATGGAGCTATTTCCGGATAGTAGTTGGGTTGTTTGAAACTCAATGGTTGGATATTCTCTGCGTCATAGTGTAGGGTTTGGGATCCTACTTTTAGTTTGCAGAGATGGTTGATAGTGATTATTCCTTGACCTTCAATCTTTGAGGTTAAGAATTGTTGGGTACACTGGAGGTGTACAATCCTTGGTTCTATCAAGGAGAATATCCATGAATTGGGTTTACTTAATTTGATAAGTAGACCTCTGGGAGGTATTTGTGCCCTGAATTGGCACTGAGGCTCTTCCTTTAATGGATTAAAGAGCACCTTCACTACGCATTCTTTGGTCATTGTAGCCTTTGTTATGGGAATGCCTAACTTAGCGATGTAAGTATCCTCTTTGGAATATTGTGTGATCTGTTAGAAGGTTTTAAGATCTTGTGTTTTTAATAATAGAATATCCTGCGTCTCTAACGGGTGCGCTATGTACGAGTACTGTATTTCAGATACCAATGATTGTTTTTTATTTACGTGTATTGGAAAACTATGTATTCGATACAGCTTCATTTGTGGTAGATTGAAAATCGGAAGTTGTATTCGAATGACTAATTTGTCTTGGACTAGTCGAGCCTTTGTTTCTGCTGTCTCGTATAATAGCGACAGACAGTTTTGTGCATCTGGGCACGTAGCCTGGGACTTGTGGTATATCTCATATCATATCATATCATAGACTTTTGGGGGACACCACTAGTGGATGCAAGTAGTGATTTTTGCTGGCGATTAATATGTAGAGTAAAGCTTGCTGCCTGTACTCAATCTCGACAATTTGTAAGGTCAGGCTTGAAATTATTTCCTGCCTCAATTGTCTCATCAGTAAATCATCTGTTATATTTTGCATTTTATTTACTTGGAGATTTATTTGACGTTGCCATTCCTGGAGAGAGATCAACGGCTTTTGGATTTGCTGTAGTGTATTTGGAGACTACACTGATCTGCTGTCTTTCCAGGTCGGCTAGTGCTTTTGTATTTGTTTCGAGATCCTCGAGTCGACTGTATACCTTCTGTTCATTAGTGCTGTCCATGGTCCCGAATGGGTAGTACATTGCATTGCCTATTACATCGAAGATAGATCTTGTTGATCTTGATTTTGGGACCACTTCTCGAATGACACTTGTTCTTCTCTTGATATTTTCCAAGAGAGAATGAACATGTTTTTTTTTAACCAGGCATAGCTCATCCGTTTTAGAGCGAATAAAGCATAATCTGTACACTGGATGTTCCGCCTGTTCTGCCATAGGCGTTTGGTTATCCAGTTCGATTATATTGATCTCCGTTAGCATGTTCCATGTACTGTGGTATATTTGTAATTTTCCTAAATCCTCATACAGTATTCCTGTATTGTTCAGGGGACTTATTGTGTAGGGTTCCGTTTGTATTTGTCCCATTTTCAAATGGAAACAGCATATTAACACCAATATGAGCTTCAGGTTCTGTAGAAAATGAAGGATAGGCTTCATTAGGCAATTGGTCATACTACAAGAGCTTGTGTGTATAACTAGAAGTTCTTCATTTAATTGTGGTATTAATTTTGATGAAAACTTATTTGCTAAGAGTGTATGTACCAGTATGCTTCTCATAATAGGGCTTTAAACGGTTGGTGTGTACTACAACCTGCCGATTGCCTATTTTTATGGTAGTGTTTGTTGGACTAGGTACGTCGATTACAAGATATGGGCCAACCCAGATTTGAGACAGTTTATGTTTTCGGCTTTCATTTTTGAGGAGGACTTTGTCTCCTAGGAGGAAAGTGAGAGGCCTGACTGTTTTGTCGTAATATGCCTTTGAGCGTTGTTTGTTGGCTAAGAGATTTTTACGAGCCGTGGCATACGATTTTTGTAATCTGTATTTTAGCATATGGCAATAACTTTCGTGATTGTAATCGGGTTCAGGATCCCGTTTTAAATTAGATCGAACATCCTCTGTGAAGCCGTAAAGCAATCCATCCGTGTTAATTTAGTACCCCCGTGTACACTGTTATTGTACACGAATGCAGCGGTTCGCAGGAATTGATCCCATGTTTTGGGATTTTCGTCTACGATTGAACGTAGATATTCGATTAATGGTCTATGGGCAAGCTCTAGTGCTCCCTTAGACTGTGGATGGTATGCTGAAGTCTGTAACTCCTTTACCTTTAACAGTTTGCAGACCTGCTTGAATAGCTCACTCAGGAAATTGGTTCCCTGATCGGTGACTATTCTCTTTTGAATGCGATAACGCATGACAATCTCATCGAAGAAGATTTGCGCCACCGTTACTGCTTCTCCATTGGGTATGGCATACCAATAGACAAATTTGGTAAGATTATCTTGAAAAGTTAAGATATATTTATTACCTGATATGGTCTCTTCTAGTGGACCCACTATATCGGGGTAAACCTTGTCGAAAGGTTGTTCTGCGATGTCCGTTATTACCATGGGCATCTTGAATTCTGGAGATGCTTTCATTTTTTGGCACTTAGGGCATTTTTTTATGTACTTTTTTATATCGCTAAGAATGTGTCTCCACCAATACTTGCGTCTAATTCTTTTATAATGACCAACTGATGGCCACCGAAAGCAGAGTCGTGGTAATCCTACATGATTGTTTGAACTTTCTTGGGGTTCGTGATTATCTCAGGTGCCTTGACTGGACTTATATCTTCTTCAAGCGTAGCACGGCGTTGTATTTCCGCCTCAATTTCTTTATCTTCCGCTGCCGTGGGCTGTGTTTCAGCGCTGGAGCTACTATTGGCCTCTTGGGCTCTCTGTTTTTGAGCTCTGGTCACGGCGAAGCAATGAGCGGGTTTCTTGGATTTCTTTTTATTTGTGGGATTATTTTCTTCACATCAGTGTGGTGGACTTGGGCTTGTACCGTTAAAGTGTTGCCTGTAAAGTCTTCGTTTAATACTTGTGGAATGGGGCTTAATGCATCCGCATTGGTATTATACTTCCCTGGTTTGCATTCGATGCTGTAATCGAATTCTGACAATTTGTGGTGAAATCTCACCAAACGTGAAGTCGGGTCTTTAACATTAAAGACTCCTTTGAGAGGCTTGCGGTCAGTGTAGACCGTGAACTTCCTGCCTTGGAGGTAGCATCGGAAATTCCTAGTGGCCCAGACTATAGCCAATAACTCCTTTTCAATAGTGGAGTAGTTTTTCTCGGCTTTGTTTAGCGTTCGGCTTGCATAGGCGATAGGCTGGTCTTTTCCCACTTCTCCTTGGGAAAGCACAGCGGCTACTGCTTCGTTGCTGGCGTCCATTGCAAGATTGAATGGTTTAGAAAAATCTGGATAGATTAAGAGTGGTGGGGAAATAAGAGCATGTTTGATGCTTTGAAATGCTTCTTTGCATTTCTGGGTCCAAGTGAATTCTACATCCTTGCGAAGTACATTCGTAATTGGACGAAGGATTTTTGAGAAGTCCGGAATGAACTTCCTATGGTAATTGGCAAGTCCTAAAAAGTACTGAGCTTGCCTAACTGTTCTAGGAACAGGAAATGTTTAGACGCAGGCCGTTTTGCTGGGGTCTGGTAATGCACCTTCGCTAGAGCATTTGTGACCTAGATAAACAATTTCTCTTCTCAAGAACTGGCACTTCTCTGGCTGTAGTTTGAGGTTGTCCTCTCTCAAGCTGCGAAGTTTATCGTTGTGTTCATTTCGGTTTTTCCCGTAAATGACGATGTCGTCAAGATAAACGAAGCATTCGAGGCCTTGTAGGCCTGTCAGAACGAAGTTTATGAGGCACTGGAATATAGATGGGGCTCCTTTGAGTCCGAAGGGCATACGCATGAATTCGTAGTGCCCGTAATTAGTGCTAAAAGGTCTTATGTCGATCTTTTTTGTCGACTAAGACTTTGTGATTGCCGTTGGCCAAATCGAGGGTGGTAAAGTACCTGGCATGACCTATCTGGTCGCGAATATCTTCGATTCGAGGTAGCGGAAATGCATCGCCAATTTTCTTTTCGTTCAATTTGCGAAAATCGACAACGACGAGCCACCTTTTTCCCATCGGGTCCCGCCCCTTTTTTGACTACTAATAAGGGTGAATTCCAAGAGCTTTTGCTAGTTTGGACTATCCCGTTGTCTAGCATTTCTCTTAATTGTTCGTTGATTACTTGTCTCTAGGTCTCTGGTCATCTGTAGGCCTTTTGGTTTATGGACTCTTGATCTTTTATTAAGGGAATATTGTGGGTGATAGAATTCGTATGTGTGAGCTTATCACCTTTGAGGAAGAAGATATCATTGTACTCGTAGCAGAGTTCGGATATCGAAGCTTTTTCTTCCGCATTTAGATTTGGGTCTAGGCAGTGCTCTTGGTCTAGCGTGTTGACTC
Organism: Dioctria linearis; assembly: GCA_963930735.1. NCBI lineage: Eukaryota > Metazoa > Arthropoda > Insecta > Diptera > Asilidae > Dioctria > Dioctria linearis. The sequence continues at coordinate 105,823,874 of OZ005744.1, read as the reverse complement.
GCGGAGTATGTTTGGGATCTTGATGATTCGGAAATAAGTGTCTTACGTGCTGTAAGATTGCGGTATTTTCCGAAAAGCTCACGTTAGTTTTGGGTTGTTGTACCTTTTTGTACGTATTTTTACTTACTTTCCTAATTGGTAGGGTATGTGCTTTCTGCTCTGGTGGAGTACCATGTTTTATGGGTACTTTCGATTGGTCCAAGTACTCGCACGCTTTCGTATTATTGCTTTTGGACCGTGGAAAATTGGTTTTCTTAATAATATTTGACGGTGGAGGCAACTTTGCCTTCAATGAAGTCTTACGGATCTCGCACGCGTCTTTTATAGGGCTCATGGGGCACTTTGTATTCTTAATACTAATTTTATTTAGTGGTGGAGTCGACTTTGCCTTTAAATAGGTCTTACTGAGCGCGCACGCACTTTTGATGGGGCTCTTGACCCAGGTGGTTTCTTAACACTAATGTTACTAAGTGGTGGAGTCAACTTTGCCTTTAAATAGGATTTACTGAGCTCGCACGCACTTGTGGTAGGGCTCTTGGGCCAAGGTGGTTTCTTAATATTAACTTTGTTGGGTGGTGTGGTCGTCTTTGCCTTAAAATTGATCTTACTGAGCTCACACGCACCTATTGTTGGGCTTCTTATCCTTGTTGTTGTCATTCATCTAGGTATATTGGATGGACGATGCTCAATTAATTTCTAAAGCGGATATTGATAGGGGAGTTGAAAAATCACCGCCTCGCTAACCCAATCGTGTCCGATTAGACGGGCAAATTTGAATTCTGTCCCCCCTTGGTTGATGCGCGAGCTAAAGAATAAACGCAAAATTGTGCGCAGGCTATATAATAAAGCCAAAAGATCAAACGACGCAAACGAATGGTTAATTTACCAAAACACCATGCGCCAGTATAAATATGAAATTCAAAAATCTAAAAGAAAGTCATGGCAACTCCTCTGCGAAAAGGTAGACGGGGTAAATGAGACGTCAAGACATAAGAAATTCCTATCCAAGATACCAGACGAGAGCCTCTCAGCTCCGCGTACCGAAACCCTCACTTTCGGAGACGGAGAAGTTGCCATCGTCACGGATGAATCGGTCAAATGGGCATTTGACTCTTTCAAACCGTTCAAATAGCCAGGCAAGGACGGCATCTTCCCAGCCCTCCTTCAGCACTCGGGTGACCCTCTGATTAGAAACCTAACCACACTCTTTAGGCTATGTATCAAAATGGGCTGTACACCGAAGATGTGGCAAGAAGGCCGCGTTGTGTTTGTACCGAAGGCAGGTCGGGTAGACTACTCAACTGCAAAAGCGTATAGGCCTATAAGCTTGACTTCTTCTTACTTAAAACCTTCGAACGCATCTGTGAGTGGGAGTTGAGATGCTCCATCCCCAGAAGCAGACTATCACAGCACCAACATGCGTACTTAAAGGGAAAGTCCGTGGAGACGACTCTCCGTGAGGTGATTCACTCAATTGAAAAAGGCTTCCTCTTTAAACAATCTACGCTAGCTGTTTTCGTCGATGTAGAAGGCGCCTTTAATAAAGTCCTTCTACATAGGTTCACGGAAATACTAACAAAACATGGAGTGAACCGATCTCTAAAAATTTGGATTACACACATGTTGCATAATAGAACAGTCTTTGCTGATCTTTGCGGGGCAAGCAGACTTAAAAAAGTTCACAAGGGTACCCTTCAAGGCGGTATTCTATCACCTTTGCTATGGGTACTTATCATGGACGATCTCCTGTTAACACTCACCCGGATGGGGTACACCCGTCTCTGTCCAGAAACGGTGTGCGAGGACATGTGGAAGTATTTAAAGTCCAAAAATATTGCGACTGATGGTGTTTCTTGCCGAAAAATCAGTAAAAGCTCTAAACCGGTTGCATCCTTTCTCCTAACTGATTCAGCAGATATGCAGGACAAGTTGTTAGACCCCTTACTTTGGCCTCCTGGCACTTTTACTAAATTATTTGTACCTTCTGAGCGCCTACCTAGAAATAAAGCTAAAATAAATAACGTTGTTCCAAAAAACTGAAGTCGCTTTCCCTTTACTATCAAGATGTAAGGGGGATTCGGACAAAAACCGCACATATCTTCAAATCCTCTGTCCCGGCTTGCTTCGATATAGTTGCTTTCACTGAAACTTGGCTGCATCATGGTATTCGCGATGCTGAAATCCTTGATAATTCTTATCAAACTTTTAGAAGAGACAGACAAACTGTTTCGGAAGCTCGTGGCGGTGGCGTACTTCTCGCGTGTAAAAATAAGTTCAATTGCAGCAAAATTGAGCTTCCTTGTTTCTCCAACACCCTCGATATTGAGCTCATAGCTCTTAAGCTCTCTCTCCTTAAATATGACTTATACATAATTTGTTGCTACATTCCTCCAGACTCCATAAATATTGTCGATGACAAATGTCAAAATATTTACGACCTACTTACTTTAACATCTAATTTTATCCATGGTAGGATAGGACCTATTGGCGAATTGCTACTTATTGGTGATTTTAACTTACCCAATATACAAGGAGTATTTAATGAAGATGACGACGACTATCTTCCACTTAATAACTAGACAACAAGGGAATCACGTTTCCTTGACACTATTTCATCTCTTGGTCTCAGCCAAATCAGTATTGTTAAGAATCACATGGGTAGGCAGCTAGACTTGTTATTTTCTACTGACGCTGGGAACTTATTAGTTGAACCTAGCTCAGTTATAATGTCTACTCTTGACAAATATCACCCTCCTCTACTAATTACATATTGCCATGAAACCGAAAATCTCGCAAATTGCGACGAAACACAATACTTTTTCAATTTTAGAAAAGCTGACTTTTCGAATCTTTCTCGTAGACTTACCTCTATTGATTTCAACACATTGCTGTCTTGCAATAGTGTTGATGAAAATGTTTCTAAGTTTTACATAATTCTTTTCGATTTATTCGCTTCTCATGTTCACCGTGAGCGTCAGCGGATCTCTAAAACATCACCGCCATGGTTCAGTAAAGAGTTGAAACGCCTTACAAATAGAAAGAATAAACTGTGGAAAGGATATTTGCGGGACAAGCTCAAACCGCGGATGATTCGATAGATATACACTAGTGTCATTCGACCCATGTTATCCTACGGTTCAGCGGTGTGGTGGAACACAATGGACTTCTCCAACCATCGCAAGATGCTGGAGAAGTTTCAAAGGCTGTGCCTTCTCAGCGCAAGCGGCGATTTTAAGTCAACTAGTACCCGGGCTCTGGAGGTTATCGTAAATATACACCCGTTTCAAATACATATCAAGCAGAGGGCGTCGACTACAGCGCCAAGGCAGCATATTAACCTTGGCTGGCTTCTTGGAGGAACAAGAGTTCCACGTGAATCCATTTATGAGTTCGTGCAGTATATCGCACCTGGCATTGACAGAGATAGTGACCTCCTCCTCGAGACCATGCTGGAAGGCAATTTTAATATAGAATTTCCGTGTTTCAACCATTGACAAACCCAATTATAATACATTCGGATGGTTCTAAGTCCGATGAAGGCACCGGAGCGGGATTTTTCCGTGAGGAGCCTGAAATTAAGTTCTCCATGCACATTGAAAACCAATCAGTCAAGGCTATCCTTGAAGCAGGAAGACACCTCCTTAATTCAGACACTGAGAATAAGAGATAGATGGAGATAGACATCTGCTTGGACAGCCAAGCAGCTGTCAAAGCTTTTTCTAAACCCTCTGTAACCTTCAAATTATTAATGGAGTGCAAAACCACCCTGAATTCCCTTTCTCGGAATAACAGGGTGATAGTGCAGTGGGTGTCGGGAACATCAACATAAGTGGGAATAAAAGGGCAGACGAACTTGCTCGTCTTGGAGCAGCCTCAGAGGAACCTGCCTCTAGAGTCGGGATTGCACCAAAACACCTTGTCTCAATCATTTGAAGCTGGGCTGACCGCCAACACAGTCGCCTTTGGTTAGAAGATCCCACCGGTAGGACAACAAAGGAAATGTGGGGCACACCAAACTCAAGTCAAACGAATAAGCTCCTAAAACTCAACAAGCTAACCCTGAGTATTCTGGTGTCCATTCACACTGGGCGTTCCTCTCTCAGGGGCCACCTTCACAGGATGAGACTTTTCGATGATCCTATATGCAGGGGTTGCGGAGAGGAGTACGAAAGAGTAACCCACTTTCAATACTTTACAGAATTCTTGGTTCACACCTCCTGGAAGAGCTACATGATGCCGGCAAGGAGGGCTGGGAGCCAATACTGAAATTTATAAGAGCGTCCGGTTGGGATCTATGAGCGATCGCTCATGGGTTTGGAGGGTGAGCAATGGGCCCTGACTTCGCCTGCGTTCAGGGGACCTGAAAGGGGTCCCAAATCTTTTAAATCAATCAACCAATCAATCATGGAGGAGTCAGCTGCATTTTGCTTGTCGGCTTCTGGATCCCGCTCGCATCTCTGGTTTGTTTCTGGGCCCATGTACAATTTTTGTAACTTTTTTTCTTGGACGGTGGAGCCATTGTTGCCTCTACTCGGGTCTTACTATGCTCGCACGCGTCTTGTATAGGGCTCTTGTGCCTCGTTGGTAACTTATATCTAGGTATTCTGGAGAAAGAAGTCTTGCTTGACTTCTGTTCCACCTTGGGAAGCTCACTGGTGTTTGTGTTACTCGCTTGCAATTTATTCGGCTTAAGAACGTGCTGAGTAGTAGTGGCTTCTCATATTGGGATCACGGCGTAGTCATGTATAGGGAGCAGTTGTAATAATAAACTGTTGATGACTACTTGGAAATAGTTAATGTTGAGTATGGCAACGAGCACTGTTTTTTCCCAGTAGGGAGTAAACTGTTGGCCAGGAAGACTCCGTCGCCTATCTCTTTTGTAGACAGAGCATTTCTTCCTTCATTCGCAACGGGACTGCGGTAATAATTTGTGACCTAGCAGGTATGCATATTGGTTCCTCTAAAGTAGCCAGATGCTGCCTCATTTCACTGATTTCTTGGACACCCAGACAGCTCTTTTCGCACTCCAGTGGTTCCTTTTGAACCTGGCAGCCAGCATTACTCTTTTGAGATGCCTTAGAAACACTGCATATAGATAGCTTAACATGTTTCGGTTCCATCTTTTCTGAAAGTGACCTTACTTCGTCTGCTTTTCTGGAACACAGATTGTCCATTTTGCATGACAAGGGCACCGTAAACACTTCGGGATTTGTTTCCGTACAAGGAAACTGGAGTGCTTTACTTGGGCCTTCAACATTACAATTGTGTGATAAGAAATCGTTTCCTAATAGGCCGTCACTGGAAAGACCTTTCAGCTTTTGTACCACCTGAAACTTGCAGGGAATTTTATTTTTAAAATTGAAGTTGCCCTTGCAATTTCCCAATGTTTTTCCGGTTCTAAAAGGGGTCTGTAAAGTGCATGCCTCATTGGAATTAATTATCTTGAGGTCTTTAATTGCTCTTTTCTTAATAATACTAACCTCAGCGCCAGTGTCCACTACTAGTTTTGTATGGCGGTTAAGGCATATGTCCAGTGGAAGTTTCACTGTAGGGACACCGGATTCGGGCGCTTGATGTGACCTTTTGATTTGTGTTGTGGGTTTAAAGTCGAGCCTGGGAGTTTTGGATCGAGTGCAGGTCGTTTCTCTGACTCCGGGCTTCCCATTTCTTTTTCTGGTGGCAATCTTCATCTGCATGTCCTCGGCGACCACATTTGAGTCTTATGTTGAAGTCTTGGGGACATTTTGTGTTGTTTTGATCTTGTATAGGAGGAACAATCTTTTGGGTCTGTTGACTTTTTGTGCAATCACGGACGTCATGTCAATCTGAATATGTATGGCCCTTTCGCTGGCAGAAATTACACGTGATGTTACGGACCAGTGCATCTGTATCCGATTTTCTGAAATCAGTGTGTGTAAATGGTCTTTGCCGTGACTGTTATGAACCCAGATTATTCACATTGCGGGAAAACTGATTGGGGTTTGGAGCTCGAGGTGATGGGAACAAAGGTGTGGATGGCATTTGATAATAGGGGGCTCTATAGTAAGCTCTCACTCGTAACTCTGGGTCTACCGGAGCCACTGGAGGGGCTTGTACCAGAGGAGTGTGGACGAATGTAGTAATTTGCTGTAATTTTTCCATGTTCAGGGCTTTTTGAATTAGTGCTTCTAAATCGACTTCTCCTAGCGTGGTCAGATACTAACACAGATGTGGGTTAGCGACTCCAATTTTTAAGGCATTTTTGGCAAAATCCATCAGCTGTGTATTCACAGCAGAGACTGCCTCAGCTCCATACTTCTGTGTCGATGCCTCGTTGCAAATCGTCAACAACTGTTTCAAACTTGTAATGAACACAGTGAGAGATTCTATCGGGTTTTGTCTAGTAGTGATTAATTTATTAACCAACTCTTGGTATGTCCCCACGGGAAGGAATGTTCTATTTAGACGTTCCTCTACTTCTGTAAATGAAGCAGGGTCGTCTGAAGCGAATAATTGGTATGTATCACCTCTGAGTCTTGTGGGAAAGACCTGAATGAAAGCCACTTTTTCTTCATTATTAAGGCAGTGCATAGGTTGTTTGCAACAGCCAATGAAGGCTTGTAGTTCTCGTCCCAATTGTGGAGTACTTTCACCCGAAAATAATCGTACGAGATGAGCTGTTAGCTTAGCTACCTTAGCGTAGTCCACCATTGTGGGTGGACTAACTGGGCTTGTTTCTGGGCTGATTTCCGTTAAGGATTCTTCGAGTCAATCGATCAGCAGGTCTTCGGCAGTTGGTTCAATTACTTCACCTTCACCGACACTATCAGTATCACTATCACTGTCGGCACTTTCACTTAGCCTAACACTCTTATTCTTTTCTAGATCGCGCTCTGTTTTTAGTTTGTGATCTAATGCGTCACAATGGGTAATCGTCCGTATATCCGATTCCCGCGGTCTCTCGTATAATTTATTTAAAAACTTATCTAAACTTACTTGACTATTCGGACCTGGGAGAACGGTTCCGCTTCAAAGTCGAGGTCCTGTTGGGCAAAATTCAGCAGCAGATGCTGTACCTTCACCGGGGTGCTGTGTATTTGCACCTGGGTTTTTTTTTTGAGCTGTGTCCTGGCCGGCTTGTGTTCGTCTTTCTGGGGAGTTTTGAATGTTTTCCACTTCCTTCTATGGACTGTTGACTTTTATCCTTCGGTGGTGCCTGTGCACTAGTTGGGGTGAACGCTTGCCCGCCTGGAGCAGAGGCTCCTAAAGATTCAATTCAATTCAATTCAATTTATTTTATTAGGAGATTGTACAACAAGATAACAAAATCTTTTCCGTACTAAACTAAAGAGGAAGTATCTATACCTATCCTACTTAATTCTAAGCAAAACAATAGCTAAAAATAATTTAAAATATAAAATTCAAAATCAATATTAGAATACAAATCATAGAGAGAAAGAAAAAAGAGAAAGAAAAAATATTTTCATATAATTGTAAATATAATGAATGAAAAAAGTCAAAGATAATGAAAAATTGAAGAAAAAGAAATTAAATTAAATTAAACTAAATTAAACGAAATTACATTTACATACATAGCAAGACTGCCGGAAAAACCAGACCCAAAAAACCACAAAATCAACCATCGAGTGGCAAATACTGGAAAATAAGCCTCTTAAAAGCTCTCGCATCGCTCGTCCTCTGAAAAACCGCTGGAATTGAGTTCCAAATACGTACAACTTGAACAAAGTAGGAGTTTTCACATATGGAATATCTATGACGTGGAATAGAGATGTTTAAATTCCTTGAAGAATGCATGAAATTCAGTTCGTCACTGAGATATAATGGCTTTTTGTGGTAAATTAGCTTGTAAAAAGATAATTTGTTTGCGGATGAGCATCGTATTTAAGGAGCAACCAGACAAAGCATACCGAACAGGTGAGATGTGGTCATAACGTCTCATCCCAAATATAAATCTCGTGCAGTCGTTAAAAGCTACATTTAACTTTCGAGCGCATGTGGAATCTAAATGCGGGAATACTAAACATCCCGCTGTAAAATAAGGTTGGAGTAATATTTTTACAAGCCTCATACGCATAGATCTGTGCAGTACATCAGCACACAACCATAGCCGTCGAAGTCCCATGTAAATCTTAGCAACGGTACTATTGACTTGGTCACAGCAACTCCTTGAAGTATTAAGGAGAACTCCAAGGCTCTTAACCGTATTGACATACGTCAAATTAACAGAGTTCAAAGCAATAGGGGGAAGATCGGTTGTGTCCAAGCTCTGCCTATATATTGCCATTGCTTGTGATTTAGTGGGGTTTAATACTAAGAGATTGTCTTGTGCCCAACTAACAACTCTATGCAGATCCGAGTTTATGCGGTCGACACAATCTTCGATCAGACCGATAGGCCGGCTGAAGTATAATTGTACATCATCGGCGTAAAGATGTATATTACAATACTTAATGTTGTCAGGGAGGTCATTAATATAAAGACTGAAAAGAAGGGGACCAAGAATGGAACCCTGTGGTACCCCCGAAGACAATGGTAGTAAGCTTGAGAGATGGTCAGCGATACTCACTTGTTGATATCTCTCAGTTAGAAAGTTGGATATTAAAAGTACGGCCGAGGATGCAAAATTGAAATGAGTGCAAAGTTTCGACAAGAGCCTAGTGTGGCGTACGCTATCAAAAGCCTTGGAGAAATCTAGTAGAGTTAAGACAGTTAACCAGTTTTTATCCAGACATTTACGGATATCGGTAGTCACTTTCAAAAGAGCAGTCTCACAGCTATGAGAAGGCCGAAAGCCTGACTGCCAACGGGTTAGGAGATTGTTGGTGTCTAATTGCTCCAGGACCTGCGAATACAGTAACTTCTCTAGTGCCTTGGACAGAAAACATAAGATGCTTATTGGCCTATAGTCATTTGGGCTTTCGGGGGACTTTGATTTAGCTATAGGTAACACATTTGCAATTTTCCATGATGCAGGAAACTCGGAGGTAGTGAGACAAGTGTTGAAAATGTTAAGAATGGGAGAAACAATCAACGGAAGAATAAGCTTAAGAAATTTAGGGGAAATTTTGTCCGGTCCGGTCGCATCCGATTTTATGGAGTTTATAGCATGGATGACTTCTTCAGCATAGACGCAGCGAAAAATGAATCCTCCATTCTGATCTGCCGAGCTTCCAATTTCTGCAGATAACACATCGGACGCCGGGGCTAGATAATGAGAAGAGGTGAAATGAGCATTTAATGCCTCCGGAGTGAGGTCACAACTCAGTTTTTCTTTACCAAAAACACCTGCATTTTCAAATTACTCCATAGCTCCTTCGAAGAGAGATTACAGTCAAACTTCGAACTGTAATATCTACGCTTTGCAGCACGAATCCTGGAATTTACCTTATTTCTTGTCGCTCTAAAGCAATTGTGACTATCCATAGTCCTAAGACGTAAGTATCTTCGATACAGATACTCACGCTCAGTTATTAAGACTTTGATTTCACGAGAGAACCACGGGCAGCCACCCAGCTTAATAGTTCGAGTCCTTAAGGGAATATATTTGTCAAACAAATAAATAATTGTTTCACGAAAAACTTCGACTTTGTCATCCACTCGGGGAAGTCGGTATAGATTGTCCCATGATAACGACGCACATTCACTGAGTAAGGCTGTGGTGTCAGAATTCTTAAAATCTCTAAAAGATATTAGCTTCTGAGGAGTATCTGAACTGACAGCAAAATCATAAGTTAAAAATAGTATGTCATGGTCAAATAACGAGGTCGACTCGAGTTGATTGTGGAAAAGCAATTTTTCGAGTTCGGGAACGAGGAATAAGTCAAGTAAGGATGGATTAGAAGTGTTGTAATAAGTAGGGAGGCTATTCACAATGTTTAAGTACAATGCTTGCATTAATTGTGTGAATTCCACTGTTCTAGTGGTTGAACCAAGAACATTCACGTTGAAGTCACCGCCTAATATCACCTTAGTATAATGTAAATCGTGTAATCGTGTAAAACGAGCAATATTTTCGGCAAATTCAGAAAAATTATCATTACTGAAACGGCCAGGCGGGCAGTAATTAGCGCACAGAAGACATTTTTCATATCCATTGTTAACCTCGAGCGCCAAAGACTCCATCACATTAGCCGAAGACCGATATATCACTTTTACCTTTAAATCTTCTCTCACATAAATGGCGACCCCACCTCCCACACGATCAGCTCTATCATTTCGGTATAATTTAAAACCAACCAGATCTACCATAGAAGACGGTATCCCTGAATGTAACCATGTCTCACTCACAAAAATCACATGAACCCCTGATCCTAGAAGCATTTCACGCATTTCATTGATTTTAGGACGTATGCTTCTAGCGTTTAACTGCATTACGTTTAGACCCCCAGCCCGCCTACAAAAGATCTTCAGCATTATTCCCACTCTGTTCAAGTGATTCAGATTATTATCCATTGGTGCCAGAAGACGAGCAACATGCGAGTGTAAGCGATAAGGCTGTAAATTTAGCTATAAGGCATGTAAGATATATAACAAACAGGTCCGGCTTCCCAACAGTCAAGCCATGTATGCAAGATTCGTTGCAACAATAGTAGAAGCAATCACGAGAAAAAAAATTTAAAATTTTTATAAAGAAGAAACAAAAAATTAGAAAAAATTTTAGAAATAGTAAGCGAATAACTAGAAAAATAAGAAAAAATTTTATAAAAAAGAGAAAAAGAGCTAGAGAAAAGGTTATGAAAAGAAAGCAAATTACTAGAGTAATAAGTAAAACTATGACAAACATTAGTAACAAAATCATTCTCCAATATGTATTAATGATCACTGTGATTCTATTCGTCTCCAAAATAGATAAGCATTAAGATTCGATCATGGCAGTAAGCTGGAGTGTGTTTCTTATTTGCACCGCAGGGCCCTCTTTCACCTTTTTCAAGTACACTCTTCCATTTCTAGTAAACACTGAGTGCACCTGATTTAGATTACGAGCCTTAAGTGCCTCACGCAGGAGCTGGTTAGTTTCGGTTGTAAGGCTTTCATGAAGTTGGATCGGGCTGTCTGATGAGAAACCTCCAATGTTTTTCAGTCTGATAGTTCCGTGTTTACTAAGTGCAAGAAAGAAACTACGTCTTTCATTAGGACATGAAAATCTGGCGATAATCGGCATGTTGCGTACTCTGGTGCTGTGATTAGCTTGCGAGTGCCCATCAGAATGATTTTTAGCGCTCAGACGAAAAGCAGTCGAATAAGTGGAGAGGTCATGTTTGACTGTTTTACAGATATCGGAGAGTAATGCAGATACATCCTCACCTTCGCACATAGGAATTCCCCTGATTACAATGTCGCTGAGACGCTGAGAGGCACGCATGTCATGAACCAACTCTTGGGTAGCTAAGAGTTTATTTTGCAGATTGTTCACCGAAGTTTCCAGAGATGCGAGGCGGGTGTTAAAAGTCCTCAGTATATCATCAAGCTTTAAAGAGAATTTCGCTTCGTGTTCGTTAAGTAGATGATCAATTTTACTCAAGATCTTCAGCTCCAAGCTCTTTAGTAGTTGCTCGGTATTAGCATCCATCGAGGCAACAGTGATCGGGGCTGGATTACCTCTGGTAACACGCACTGTAGTTGTTGCAGGGGTAGAGCTTTCAGAAGTTTCTCTTACTTTAATCTCTTTACGACCTTTTGCAGCTGACTCTGTTGCACTACTAGGCATTATGCACTACCGTTAACAACGAGATCAATTTTTAGCTACACCTTTCAATTAAGGAAAATTAATATTATACACGAAAAAACGCTAAGCCTGTAATGATCACAAACAGAAACCGAAAACTCCAATATTTATAAATAAAAATGCGACAAAAGTTTTGTCCGAGAATACAAGTAGACTGTAAAAATTACGGAAAAAGCTGGAGCACGAAATCACCACGTATCTACCCAAGTGTTGGTGGTGACTTGGCCTGAGTGGCTTAGTCAATGTGACCCCTTTGTTACGGGTGTGCCTTTGCCGTAACTTGGACCTAGGAGTGCTTGCGTATTTGCGAAGATCACTAGCCCAATCGAATAAAAACACTTCTTTTCACTTTGATACTTGAATACTATTTTATTTGATACTTTGAATACTATTTTATGTGATACTTTGAATACTTTTATTTATTTGAATAGGTTGCCTAACCTCTGGTGGGGGGTTAACCGTATTCTTTAGACTTCTGAGAACTCTCTTTCATGCATGGGTTTTTTCCATAGTTGGGTTTTTGCATTATTCAGCAAAATTGGTTAAAATTTATAATGGGGGTAAAATTAAGAAATTCCATATAGGAATTCTAGAAATTGAATATATCGGGAACGCCTTCTCAATATATTGGTAATAGTCAATTTTGCATATTCCTCAATATTTAGTAGTTTCACAAGAATATTTCCCCTTCATTCAAGAATTTCTTTGCAACCATTGGTCAACCATATATATACGGAAAAAACCAATGTTACAAAAAACTCGGCACTATTGCCCAATAAGTGGGTCAGTTGCTATTGCACTTTACACAAGGGATTTCCCAATTATGTACAAGTAAAAATATCAACAGACGAGGTTTCTCAACTTTGTGCGAGGAAAAAATAAGCGGCATGTAATGACTGTGGGTTAGGTCAGGGTTAACCTAGTGCCATTATAATGCATGAAATTGGTGTCATGCCGTGTTTGTGTTTTTGTATACAAAGAGCCGGCATTTTGCCGCAAAAAAGGTTGACGCAACCAAGAATTTATCGTTTAAAAGAACAATGGAGAAGTTGTTTCATAAAACGAAAATAGAATTGGTTAACCATATGAACCATATGTGACGTAAAAATTCATAAATAAATTGACGGTGGAAACACCGTGAAATTGCTTGGAATGCAATTTGATGCGCGTATTCGCGTTTGTTTTGCTTGCTAGCTTCAAGAAATCGTTATCGTGTATGTACGTATGTACGTATGTATGCATATAATTTTGTACGTAACAAGATTCTTATTAAATATGAATTATAATGCGTCGTTATTATAGATATATGTATATATATGTACATATGTATGATGTATGTACGTTAGTTAAACTAATCATGATATTGTGGCGCTAATAAAGAAATGATGAATGCAGGTAATGATTCATTCATTACACACTCGGTTCATAGCATTAAGGCCTTTCAAGTTTTTTATGATCTTTTTTGACTGGATCTAGCTTCCTCAATCCTACCGTCTGCTCCAATTTGTTATATATTTCTTATATATATCTATACTGGGTACTCACTGAACGGTCGGTGCTTCAGGTGACAACACCTTAGCAGCACCTTACCCTTTTTGCTCTCACAAGAATCTCTCGGGCGCTGACACTTTCTCTGATAATTTCTTTTTTTAATATTACGGGTCTGTCCAACGCGTGAAGAGGGGAATAAAACACCTTGAATCTCGTTTTTCTTTCTTTTTCAAACTTTAACTCACTTTATAGCTGTACACTTTCTTAATTTTACACACCAATTTATTGCACTATTTGTAATTCGGTGCATTTATATCTGCTTAATTTTATATCCTGTGCCGTACGACCAGCGGAAAAACCGAGATTAATCTTTTTCCTTTTTAAACCAATCTGTTGTAGCGAGACGTTAATTAGACGGTTTTCTTTTCAAGCGTTACGATCCCGATCGCGTACGAAAATCAATTCTTCGAGACTTAGATTTTTCAATCTCAAGTCTCTTCGTTCAGGATAGGAAAGTGCTTAATTCGCATTCCTATCCTGAGAAAATTGTTTGCCGCTGGACATGTTTAAACATGCCCAGAATTATCGCGACGGACGATGGTTGAAACGATATTTGATATTTTCATAAATATCAAACCATCGTCTTGCTATCGTGCATACATTGTTACGATCACATTGACATTACATTGACCCTAGCAGCTGTGCAAAGCAACTGGAATTTTGAGCATTTTTGTTGCTGTTTGGAATTTTGCCTTATTAGGATTATAATTATACCATGAGATACCGATTACAATATTGCTAATTTGATATTTTAAAGATACATTTACATGTACAGATGACTTAATGTAATTCCATTTGATTGGCGCACTTTTATCGAAGACAAGTTAGTTTCCTCTCATTGGATTGTGTCCCGGATTTGTTAATGTGGAATGTAGCCATGATGGGTTGATTGTTATCTCCATTAAAAACTGCCTTATCGATGTGCTTGTAAGTAGGTATACATCGTTTTGTTGCCGACCTATTTTCGATGATTCGAAATACTTGGAATTAGAATCATTTAAACTATTTTACTTCCAGGTGGCTATTTAATGTTGGTTTGGTCACTAGTTTTTGCCCGTTTAAACATCATATCCAAGCAGATTCTAAGCCCTGATAAAATATTAGAAATATTCCAAATTTTGAAAGTTAATCTATTAAAATAAAATCATATCAACATTTATATGAGATACTTGGTCTACACGCGTACTATTAAAACACTAACATCATTTTTAACGTCCGAATTCCAATAATTTCCGAGGAAAACTATTCCATATTACACTTAATCCCGTTACTGATTAACAATACCAAGAAAATATCCACAAAACCCTACGTAATCCACAATTCCCAAAATATTCAATAATTTGATGAAAGGTGTCAACAAATAGAAGGGACCTACCTATGTCAAGAATCAACCCAACAGGAACACACCACGGATGCAGGATGCATCGGAAGACTTCTTCGAAACGAACCAGCAAATTGTAATCTGATCGAAACCACAATCATTACTGAGATCTTGGAACCAGAACCCAACTTCATCCTTCTCACCAATGTTTGGGAAACCGAAGTAGACTCTTCTTGCGACTTCAATCATCAAAAACTAAAAGGAATCGTTTTGATCCATTTCGACAACTGCGACGTTAAAATCAATGGCATCATCTATTTAACGAAAAGCAGCATACATTGGGATGAAGTCCACGTTCTTCTTGCAATATTCAATATATCACCGCTTTATCTGTAACTCAACATCTAAGTCTACAAAAATTAAAGTCCTATCATAATGAAAACAAGGAAGCTATCGAGTTCTTATCAAGGAAATCGGGAAACTGCTTCATCTAAACATGAACACATCTATAATTATCATCGGGATCATCGCAGCATTCATAACATACATAGTCCCGGGGCCCAAACAACAAATCGAAATCAGCGCAATTTCCTCGAATTCAACGAAAAGCAGCGTACATTGGGATGAAGTCCACATTCTTCCCGCAATATTCAATAATATCACCGCTTCATCTGTAACTCAAGATCTAAGACTACAAAAATTAAAGTCCTATGATATTGAAAACAACGAAGCAATCGAGTTCTTATCAAGGAAATCGGGGAAACTACTTCATCTAAACTTGGGCACATCTATAACTATCATCGGGATCATCGCACCATTCATAACATACATAGTCCCGGGGCCTAAACAACAAATCGAAATCAACGCAACATCTTCGAATCTTCCAGATGTCGCTACAGAAGGATCCCACAGGACCATCTTTATCTGGCCATCACTACACTAAGGGAGGAGGAGCTACGTTCCCACCAACCAACACCTTCCCATCATCACATTATTACTTGCCGACACATATAAATCAGTCACCTTGCATATTTACCGAAATAAGCATAAAATAGAGCACCTATCCATCAACCTGCGAACCGGATAATATTGCACTTTCCCATTAGCAACCTAGACGCAGTATCAGCATAATTATTAAAACGTTAAGTTTCAATTATTAAAGAAAGACAACTTACAGGCAGTCTTTTTGTAAAGTTAGGTTAAAATAAATATTAATTAAAAATCAAAGCGTCTTTCTATTTAAATTTTATTATTTTATTTTTCAATTACTCGGCGGAAAACGTATTTCGCCCGTTTCACGTTCCGAGTTTTAACAACATGGCGAAACTTCATGTTCTCATGTCATTTGATGGAAATTAATAATTAAAAAATGGGTTATATTTCGAAATTTTCACATTGGCGATAGTGAAATCGAAACTAATTTTTCTATAAAAAGTGCGTCGATCCTTCATTCGATCTCTTAGTTTTCATCGAGTTGTCATAAAACTGACAAATTCCAAAAGATCATAGTCTATTATTCATGCAATTTTCTCAGGGTTTTGTGCAAATCTTCACTGGTAAGATATACAAAGCTTCAGGATAAAGTTCATTCGTAAGACTTCGAACTTTTTTACATAAAGTTCACCAAGAATTCAATAAATTTGTTTTTAAATTACAAATTTATTGCTCACAGAGTCTCGACAGTTTGGAACATTTCTTTTAAATCACAAAATAAAAGGTGTTTGATAACATTTTTGGTCAATTTAAAGTCACGGAAAGTTGGGTAATTGCATGCCAAAGAGTTACGTTATAATAATAGGCTATGCTAAGCAATGTTCCCTTTAATTTTTTCATTGACTGAGCGGTGCAAAAGTATATGGGAGCAAACATTTTCAAAATGTATGTAAAAGTGCGAGGGGGGGGGCGAGGATCCTGTGCCAAATTTTTTTTTTAAGAAATGCTCTTGAAAATTACGAACAAGAAAGGATTTTGGCTTTTTCGTTCATATCTTTGTTTATACCCTTTATTTATTAAGGGCAAGATCTACTATTTTTGAACGACATTTTACGATAAACATTAGAATTAAATTTTATTTCTATGTAAATGTTAATCAGAATGTTTTAAGTGGAATTTTATAAAAATGAATGTAATAAAATAAATGTTTGTATGTAGGTACTTAACCTAATGAAAACTTTTATTATAATACGACATTAAATGTAGAATAAATATTAAACAAATTTTCAATAGTTATTTTTATATAGTTAATAATACCTATAATTACTATATAAATTATATTATTTGAATAAAGAATTATATTTACGGCTCACAAAAACCTTAGCACTACATTTTTTCCGCCTGTCTTTCATACTTGTCCATTCATTATAAACTTTATCTATATATTTTTCATCAAATCATTTAAATGATCGACATTTAATCAGTTCCTAAGTTTGGATTTAATTAGATTCATAATTCTGAATCTTCGCTAGTAGTCAGCACTAGAAGCTTAAAAACTGCCCATTATATCATACAGTATCGCTATATTTTCAAACAAAATTTGTAGTACATAATCTATACACTGTTGCTAAATGATTTTATTGCTCATGCCTTGGTTTTTTTTTTTGTGAAATCAGAAATTTAAGTTCAGAATATTCTTCACATATTTTATCGCGGTTTTCTGTACTTGAAAAATGGTGTGGATATTTATCTGCAGGGCATGCCACATTGTCTTTTCTGAAAGAAAAGTTATTATTTTTATTTGATATTGGCCTGTATTGCTGAATCCGCCCCGGGAGAACTAAGTTTGCGGATTTTCCATTTTGTGATTATCGAAAACGTTCTAAGTGAAAAAATTAAGTTTCCCTTGATTATTGAAATCGAATTCTTGTTACGGATTAAAAAATCGCATCGTGAAGGGGAAGTGAATCTTATTTGCGGCGGGATTCATTAATTCGTTGGATTAATACCGGCCAATATATGTATATCACAAACTTACAATTTTTTTACCGCTTCATTAGGAATTCTCATTTCCAAGTGATTACACACTCGTTCAATGAAACGGATTATGGAAGAATTTTGTCAACATCATTTCCAACCTTTGTTAAAAAATTTTTTACCATTTTCATTCCAGAAAATATTTTCTCCCAGATACTGTGCTTTTAATTTTTGCCTTTTTGCTTTTATGTAATTATGTGCATCAACAATATTCAGCAACTTTTCTGAATATTTGTACATCATTAAGAACAAAAAGTGCCACAGTATATTAGGTATTATTGTATTATTTAAAATTTGTAAACAATGTTTACAAATTCGATCGTTACATAAATTCACTTGTTCATTACAATATTCAATTAGAGTGTTGTAATTTTTAATTAAAGCATTCACTGCAAAATGACGAGATAACCAACGCGCATATCGTTTCATGGTTTAAATGTTACCGAATCTCGATCCATTACAGGAGCCAATTCTTCAAATTTTCCTTTTTTAATTCATGATCTACTGAACAGAGCGTAAACTGTCCTAAGGAAGGTCTCAATATCTTGCATAAGAGATTCATGTTTCTATGCATCATCCAAACTCAAATCTTCTCGGTGTGCAACACAATGTTGTTCATTGAGATGAGGTATTATATTTATATATCGTCGGCTTAATAAGAAAACACTGTAACTCCATTTTAGAAAATTTTACAGGAGAGAGGAAAAAGTTGTTTTTTGATAATACTGCTAGATTTTTGGCAATATTTTGATGCAGTTTTATTTAAAAACACATTATAGATTAGTAGAAATAAGTTTCAATTAAAATAAAATCCGATATTTATAATTTTTATGGATTTACGCGTTTTTCGTATTAATTGGGATAGTTTATAATGGAGTTACTGCAATTTTAAAGGATAAAAATAAAGAGATTTAATTTAACGAAAAGAACATTTATTAGAAAAAAATTAATGACAATCAACATTATTCAGTACAAAAACTTAACAAAATAAAAATTAAATTCATAATTTAAAAAATTTACTATATAATATAAAAATAATTAGTAAAACAAATCCGAATTCATAGTTAAATAAAAAAAAACAAAAAAAAAAGTTCCTTTCTAGTTCTCATAGGCAATGTTGTCGTAAAATGTGTGGTAATCGGCATCCAGTATCTCCTTGAGAGATTGAAGGTGTTCGTATTTTGTCTTTTTAATTTTAATTCGTTCCGAATAAAGTCCTGGTAGGTCATGAATAGCTCGAGGCTGTATGCTTTAATTTCGTCTTAACGGTAAATCACTCCAATCTTCGGCGAATCTAAGTTTATATTTTATAGCGCCATCTGGACAATATTGCAATGCCCGCAAGTCAACTACAACGGAATCACCAGATCTTTTCCCAGTACGAATTGAAGAAAAAAATTGAATGTGTTGACAGTCTTTAAAAAATGTGTGTTTCAAGTATGTGACTTCGTAAGGCTTTGGAATTTTTCTAGCTTCTTTGCACACATTAACGTAATCAATGGGAACGCTAATTTGTCTGTTACGTAACACTCGTTCGATGCACGAATGCATAGAGTCGACCTCCATTTATGTGTGGCCCTTTTCTAGAAATTTCTGCTCTATTTCCAAGTTGTGAACACTGACTTATAACAATGGACTGAGCGATTTGCTATTTCATGTGGCACAAAAAATATTGTGTTTCTGTATATCACCGTTAGAGCACCCTTTAAAACGATTACATAAAAAACATGTAAAACTCAGCCAATCAGATGAAATTTTACACCCGTTAATCGAATTTAATTAAAAAAATATTTTTTCTTGTGCCCAAGCGATATTTTAATCTCTTATAAGGAATTAAACTCATTCCGACTTTAATTTTCAAAAGTTAATCGTAACTGAATCCTGCTTATGGGCAAGAGAGACGGAGCATGGTAAACACTATATTTACCTTATTCCTTCTGCAGTGATTGCATCTGTAGCCAACATAAAGACATCAAATGGCATAAGCAAATGTTCCAGAATGCAATATTTTGTGTTGGTAGCTTCAACTCTGCCATAGGGCGAAAGAGAGAACTATAAAACTTGTGCCATGCTTTCCTATAGGAAAATGGCAATACACTCAGTCCATTGTTATAAGTCAGTGGTTGTGAAGAATTGCAATGTTTAGCAGCATGTTCGACATTACGGCATTCCTGTTTTGGTAACCACGGCCATTGCTATATAAAATAAATTTTTTTGAATTATTAGGTAAAGGAAATTTTGATGTGATGAACTCGCCAACAATGCTGGAAAATTCATTCGCTGTAAGGCCACCTTCCATTTCATTCCAAACAAAGCAAAAACCATCTCGCGTTTTCAAATCAAAAATTGTAAAATTGTGAACTATACAAGCTTTGTTTTGTAGTATAAGCTTGACGCATTCGACTTGGGGCACAACAAAACCGACCGAAGATCCATGGTAAATACAAAGTTATCTGATGCTTTATCATTTGCTTTTTCAGATCTGACTTCTTCCTTTTTTGCTTGATGCAAATTAAATAATTCTTCGAAGATATTGCCTGCCTTGTAAGCGATACATGTATTGCACTCATCCTTTTTGGGTTTAAACAAAGACAAATTTTTTTCTTCAAACATTAGAAAAACTTACAAGTAGATAACGGTGAGATATTCTGAGATGTACACCATTCAGCTTTCGATTTGAAAACTGGTTCCAGGTTCTGTTTAGTGGACGAAAATCTACAATAGTGAGACTTTACAGTGGCAAGATTTGAGAAGAATTCTTCTAAGGCCTTTTGCTGGTTGTAGAATAACTCGTTCCTTGCTTTCGACTTATTTGAAACACTCTTTGTCACTTGTGACTTGACATGAAATATTGCTAGATTCTTTCTTACTAACATTTCCATCCGGATCTTTTATTTTCCATGCTCGCATAGCCGTTTCTTTAACACCGACAGTGTTCAAAAAACATTTTTTTGTAAACCCGTAACTTTTTATCATTTCTTTTTAGATGATAATGGAATGTATTTAATCTGCGGCTTATTAATTTGTTTTTTCTATCTCTTGGTCGAATTGTATCAACCTGATCTATTAAACATTGGACAAAAGTCCTTTTTTCGCCCCATGTTAATGCCCAAAAGTGTCTAAAATTTTGATCTCTTTCACAATCAGAAAAAAATTTGCATTTCATCATAGATCTTTCTATTGAAGTACATTGACACCTTGGTCTCAATTTTCGCGAGCACCTTGCAATATCGTAGTTCCACTTTCCATCAATTTTTTTTTCTACCTTTGTAAACATGACCTAATTCCCTTTCGACTTGGTTTTCATTGTCACGCCATTTTTTGTGGTTGACTTTGTGACGTTTAGATCGACTTCGGCTCGTGTTATTTCCATTTTCATCAATCTGTGCAGTATTCATAACAGAATCATTTTGTGTATCTGTATAGATTAACTCAGTCGAAACTTCTACACTATTTTCATGCTCAGCAATCATTACGCAATCATTCAATCATTCAATCATTCATTCATCTTCAGGGATTAATGCAGCCAAAATTTCTACATTATTTTCATCATAACCAGTGGCATTTGAATGTGTCAGAACAAAAGGAATTATATTTCCGATAATTTCATTCTCTTCAGAAATTATAATGCAGTTAATTGCTGAGAAACCAGGCATTTCCGAATTAATTATATTATTAATTTGCTCTGAATCTACTTCCTCTGGATGACTCTGCAATTCGATAATATTTTGTTCTGCTGGTAATGTGGCACAAAAATGCTCTGAAGAAACGTTGCTTTCGGTTATCAGTTTTTCCAATAATGAGTGTTCTCTACTTTGTTCATTAGTTCCAAGAACCATACGCACCATCAAAGCTCCGCGAGAATTCATTTTCAAACCATTCAAAAATAACGAAAAATAAAACTTGTTGGAGGAAAATAGCGTAACTCCTGCCGGAACTTCGGAATTCGAAAAACTATATCAAAGAAAAACACGTAACTCCAATAGGTACTTTAATTTTAGTTTTTATGCAATTTGCGCAATTTATACCACTCAAAATGTCAGGAATAATTAAAAGACTTACCTTAATTCAAGAAATAGCAGTTTTTTTTTTATAAAATTGTACAATACTACACTAATTAATTTTAGAATTTAGATGAGGAAGTCAGTGTACGTCGGTTAATAGTATGGCGCATACTGGGTTAATTGTTTTTCGGAATGAAAATTGGACAGTTCCAAATAAGTGGTTTACGTTTTTGTTATTTTTCCGGCTTTTTAACTGAAATGGAGCTCTGTTATTTTACTGAAACGTGTGAAATGTTATTTTCTTATCAAGTAATTAAAAATCGCATTTTTAAAAAAAAAGGGGAGTTACGGTGATTTCTTATTAAGCCGACGATATATAGAAGCACTGTCTGTATGTGTTAGCTACAAAAGACCTCCAAATTCTGTTTTGTAGGTCAATTCATTTTTCATTCGAAATTTAAAGTGTATAAAATTAATGATTTTTGAACTAAAATGTCTGTCCTTTCATCTATGTATTATAAGTGTATGGAGATCTGCTTCTAGCAGATCATTTAAAAAAATTTTCCATGAAAACAGAAATTTAAATTTTTGCCATTTTTAGATACAATTGTTTTATAAAATGACATAAAAAAAAATTATCAACAACCTCATTGTGCGCAGAATACAAAAACGGCTGCGCAACTTTTGCAAATTTAGTGCGCGGCCGCGCATCCGCGCAGCTTAGAGGGAACTTTGATGCTAAGTAACCTAAGCAAATTGGATACTAACCAAAATAAAAAATTTCTTTTATTTCACAGCATTTTTTATAATAAATTAAATTTTGTTAATTTGGACTAGTTTTGATGTTGTGTAAACATATGCGCTTAAGGTCGTCATCTACACCATAAGTGAAGTGAATATTCATTACGATTTGATAGTTAGTAGTTTTTTCCTTCTGTTTTTTGTGAATTTATAAATTAAAGTAGTCGTAAGTAGTTAAGAATAATACTGAATTAATTACACAGAAGAATATATTCATAACCTTAAGGTAAAATGACGTTATGGTGACACGAATACCACATCATAGTGCATCATCTTCCTAGTGGCACCCAAATTATTAAATTATTTCAGTGCACATGGTGCATTTGAAAAAGTTCATATTTCGTTCAAGCAAACGAAATCATAAATTTCCATGCTCTTAAGTATACAAAACCCCAGCGACACGAGCAATCAGCAAAATCCACTTCGACGTTCTTGCAAACGTCATCATAAATTTCTCCAAATTGTATGACCGCTCTTCAAATGGGCTCGATATCAGTTTACGCTAGATTTAATGCGTATATACATTTTTCTGCTGATTACGCTGGCGTCGCAAGGGTACCACGTGGTCACGTCGCCACGGAAGAGGTGAGTTGGATTATATATTTCATAGTGGTCGGTTCGCGGTTGCATTGCTCGCGACTTTAAGTATTTAAATCAGTGGTGTTAAATATAATTTAATTAACGCTCTAACAAGATAACAAGATAAAACGATCGAACAAATAATGAAAGGAAACCAAACGTGAGGTGTTTGGCATGCAAAAATCGAAATAACTTTTAATATTATGCATGGGCGTCGAATCCATTTTGCTCTACCATTATTATTTCGAGGTGTTACAAATGGAATGAGAAACTTAGTATACCCTATAGATTTCATCTAGGGTATAAAAAATTACGTGATAAGAGGCTTTGTGCTGAGTAGTAAGAAAATATTGCATTAAAACAACATAAATTGAGAAATCGGATTACGACCAAAATTAAGCAACAACTGAATTTGTAAAAGACTTCGTGAAAGATTTTTTTCATGATTAAAAATGAATGAACAACTAGATGATATCTTTTCAATCGCTACACACTTCATCACAATTTCTAATTTCAGCAAGCAGCAAATTACAATTTGTAAACGAAGATCATTGGATGTCAATTT
This sequence comes from Dioctria linearis, assembly GCA_963930735.1. NCBI lineage: Eukaryota > Metazoa > Arthropoda > Insecta > Diptera > Asilidae > Dioctria > Dioctria linearis. The sequence continues at coordinate 105,800,358 of OZ005744.1, read as the reverse complement.
CTGGAATTTACATTGTTCCAGCAAACTGTAATTTACGAACGTAGGTCAATATAAGTCAATTCCAGGATTTGAATGATGTCATTTAAATTCAGTTTGTCTTTTCTTTGGTGAATACTGTACCTGTAAACTATTCTCTTTACCGTTGTCTGTCCAATGCATAATTGGTGAGCAATTCTGGGGATAATTATCTCAGGAGTGCTATCTACCACCTGTAAAAATCTTTATTCAGTCGTTAAGTCGTGGATCCAACTAAAAGCTGCGGGGGGCGCCCCCCCCATCACCCTGAAAACCACTGACAAAAATTGCAGTAGATCTTCTGTAAAAATCGTAACAATTTCTGGAACGTTCAATATGATACATTTAGGAGCGCTGGCCCTAGCTAGCTCCCTGGCCTTCGGCCATGGTTGTTGAGCCTATAGAGAAAATAGGAAGCGCGGATTCCTATACATGAGCGTCGCTTTGCTCGGGGCGTTTCAAAAAGTACAGAGCCTATTCATATTAAACCGATGGCAGGTTTGCTTTAATTGGAAACAGCTACCAAGGCTCTTTGATAAGCCTTCCATGTAAAGACGGCTTCTTAGAATATTATCGGCGCCGCGTGGCAAGACAAACATTTATAAAAACAATTATAATTCGTAATTGGAGTAATTCAGCGAAACTAGATAACGGCGAACAAGTAATTGTGCATTGTTGTAGTGAGATTAATTTTTAAATAATTTTTTTCTATTATTTCGTAAAATATAATAGTTTTAATAGAATACTTAGCCCTAACGTTAAATAAAAAACAAAATAAATCTGCAGATGGGGAAAGTTTCAATGAGTATCGTGGAGAATTTGATTGGTCGGTCTGTTTTGCTTCACGGGATGTTGATGAATGCACATTTGAATTTAGTACAATACTAAGCCTTGGGCATGCGTGAATGCATATACAGCAGATCTTAACAACAGCAAAATCGCTCTTAGTTTAACGATAAGTACAACCAAGCACTAAAAGCGAAATAATCTGCTTTTCGCACCTATCATTTGTATCCATGTCCAGAACTGGAACACTATTCAAAGAGAAATGTTCAATTTCAGCAGTTTCTCTAATCCTTCACTGCTTTGCAATGAACTGTTTGTTAACTGCCTGAATAAAACTAATATTTTGACTGTTAGACTCGCCTCAAATTCTTCTTTTCCACATAATAACATTTTGCCCTTGAACATGTGTGCAAGAGCCAACCCACATCCGTACGAGAGATTCGTTCAAGGTCCTTAAGGCGATCAATGTCTGCATAGCTCCAGGTCCTGATAGTTTCAAGCCCTCGCTGAATAAAACCTGTGCCTCATTCTTTGCTAAAGCTCTGCGAAAACTATTCTACTTGTCTAATTCGACAAGAAAATTTTCAATTGATTGGAAACTACCTCCCGTTCAGCCTACTCCCAAGAAAGTAAAGGGTAGCGATCCCTCAAATTATTGATCAATTGCAATTACTTCGATTCTTTCAAAGCTTTATGAATCTCTCATTGGTTCGAAATTAAACAAGTATCTCGAAACCAATCAGACCCTCCTCGATCGACAATATGGATTTTCTTTTTCTGACTTTTCTTATGGAACGTTGAAGCCGTAGTCTTTACAATTTTTGTGAGTCAAAATCGTTGCTGTAGATATTTCAAAGGCCTTTAATAGTGTCTGGCATTCAGATCTTTTAGCCAAACTGTTATCTCTCCATCTCTCTTCGCAATTTTCATTAATGATCTGCTTTCCCTTACTTTCAATTCCATCCATTGTTTTGCCGAATGCAATACCCTTGATATCGCTTACTTCTTTGACACTCTTGCGGACTACAGAGGAAATGCCACATATGTCAAACCAGATTGCATGATTATATCCTTCAATAACCACCTTAATAATATCCTCGCTTGGAGCAAACCGAATCGCATCGAATTCAATATATTCAACCTCCAAATCTGTCCCAACGCTTTAAAACAATATCATAATTTGTCCACTCCTGTTTCTTTTGCTGGAGTACTTCTTGACGATACACCGTCTTTATCCATTCTTGACATTAATATTTGCAGTAAGTTAAGCTGAACAGATCACAGCTTCTCTGTCGCCAAATAAGCATAGAAATATCTTAGCTTTCTGAAAATGTGTATGAAATATTCCAGCCCATCGATTCTAGCGCTCCCCTACAAGTCCTACATCAGACCTAGAATGGAATACAATCTCCATATGTAGGCCGGGCTGGTCGCAGAGCCGTAGCTTCATTGGATATTATCCAAAAGAGAGCTTGCAGCTCATTGCCGATGTAGCAAAAACTTGTCATATGGACTCACTTGAGCATCGCCGCAATGCTGGTTGCGTTTCGCTCCTATATTTCTACATGCATGGTCAATGTTCTGATGAAATATCTAATCTGATTCCTAGTTTCTGCATGTTATACTCGCACTGCAAGCTGCGCACATCCTTTTACCCTTCAAAATTCTTTCCGCCGTAGAGTAAAACTTCGTGATGATTTTTTATCCAGAACTGTGCGAACCTGGAACAGTCTACAATCTTTTGTTTTTCCTCCGGCATGCAATCTGTGAAATATTAAGGATGACATACATCGGCACATTCGCTACTCTCCTCACGTTCCCTATTTCCATTATTTCTCACCTTCTTGTTATGCTGTTTCATCATAATTCATAGGATATCCCCTGAGCTTGGCTTAATAATATAAAAAAAACAAGAAGTCACACTTTCTTAACTTGCCGATGAAGTTATATAAGTACAAGGTATGTATTTCATCTGTTGTGTGACTGCTATTTTAGATAAATGTATATATTTAATTCCTGTACAAAGATACAATTAATGATGATTCGTGAACTTGAGTAAAATAAATTTCCATAGATTTACTTACTAAAATATAGATGACTGGAAGTTTTACACTTCCACCATTTATAAATAAAAACAAAATGAATATTCTAAAAATCTCCTTTGACTTTCGGGAGTGGCAAAGAACCTTCAGCAAATTCTTCGTTGCGACTGGTAGCCACTTGCTAAGCTGTTGGACTCGTAACTTTTAAATGATGAATTTTGTGCATTTGACATTTGCGAGTGGTGGCGAGTGTCTTCAAACTTTTGTTCAGTTTTCAGCATATACCATTTTTAAACCATAGTTGCGCCCCCACCCCACTAGAATCCTGGATCCGCCACTGCATTACATACTAGGAAGTAAGAGAAGTTTATTATTCTATTTATATGATAACATAACGAACATACTATGAAGAATCTCTCCTAGTAATAAGAGATTCAGTGTTCAAAATATAATTATATAACTTCTGGAAGTATATTGCACAAGGGAAATTTGTGTCAGGGTATCTTTTGCATGTATATTCTTCTTGCCCTAATCCCACTTCCTAGTGGACTTACCGTATATGTGAATAATATCCTCTAATTCACGCATGCTATACTGGTGTCTACTCATTATCACAAGTTTCAAAAATTTTCGGTATAAACTCTGATAACAAATAGATAAATTGACTGCGACATGCACTATTTCTATGCATATTTATGACAAATAGCAAGTGTCTATTGCACAATTTTTACAAATGTATGAAGAGGATAAGATCAAATATTCGAAGATGTTTTCTAAGAAGAGCACGCAGAGCTGCTTAATGGTAGTGCACCGTATTCATATTTATAAGTTTGAAATTTTTAAGAGGTAACTTAATGAAATTATCCACACAGCTTTTGTATTCTTAATCAAAGGCATAAGTATTAGTGTTAATTGAAAGAAAAAAAACCCCGTACGTCAATGCCTTACCTTCCCTACAAAATGAGTGAACACTTGAAATTTCGGAATTTCTGACTTTGAAGGCTCTTAATTCTCTGTCTATTAACATAACCCACTCACACTATGTATTTATTTCATGTTGAAGGCTAAATAAATGGACATAAAAAATTAAAAAGAAACTCCAATCGAGTAAATACTTCAGTGCACAACAGCTTCAGTGAAAGTCTAATTTGAAGAATGCAATAAACAGTATAGCACGAATATCTCTTAAAGAGTAAGTATTTGGATATAGTCTAAAAGATCTTTGAACTCAGAAAACGACACTCTATCCAATAACCAAATATAAATCATTTCCACCGGAACGTCTTGTACGTAGGTTTCTGCCAGGCAAATCATGGAAACATATACAACTATATTTATACTGGGTGTATACAACTATTACAGGCTCATGGTCATACAAGTGGCTCTTATATCACCGGCAAATATTACAAAAAAAAAATTGAGGCGCAGTTACAAAAAACTATAATAATTAGCCTGTCTAAGCCTTACTCAATCTCCCACCAATGGATCAATATAACTCAAGAAAGAAATAATTTCAGCTGTGACTGCGTTTAACTATGTAAGGGCAGACTACTTCATCTAGACGCAGTTGTGACAGTAAATCTACAATTGATGATGAATAGTATGAACCTAAAATAGACCTATAATATCAAATGAGTTTTGGTCTAAGAAGATTTTCTTATGCTTTTTCCGATGGTAGCCATCTGTTTGGTAGTCCTCTGATGGAATATTTTAGGGTGCAGAATTCTTGCGTCTGTTCACAAAATTATAACACACAGAAACCTTGGTATATTCTTTAACTAACTTGAAATTCGTAAACTCTGGTAGACGTTTCAATTTGTTGATACCTAGGTTTCTACATTGCATAATGGAGGACTCTTACTTCGTTCAATCTATTCGTGCTTGGAATAGTTGACCAGCTGATACTCAGCGTATGGGCTCGACTGATAGCCTTTGGAGGTTGATGGAACAGAGTTGACATTGCTACGGCTTAAAAATTGCTTGCATCTTATAGAGTTCCTGGCAATGCTATAACTGTAATTATGTTATTATACCCCAGTTGAAATCATATGATATAGGTACTAATGTTTGTCATTCCGTTTGTAAAGAATAAAAAGATTCCTGCTAGAGCAATAATGTTTCAACACCCACGCATAATACTTATTTTGTTTTTGCATGTCCATCTACCCATCCGTCAGATGTGCGCACGATAACTCTGAGAACGAATGCACTTAAAAAAGAATCAATTTTGCACACGAGTTGTTAACAACAAAAGGAAGTAAAATTAACTTCGAAAATGAGACAAATCGGGCAACTCTTTCGTGGGGTTACCAATAAAAAATTTCAATTTTCACTATATGTTTGGACCAGGGGCGGTTCCTCATTGGAAGCAAAGGAAGCACTGCTTCCCTTGACAAAATAAAAAAATCCAAACAACATTTTGCTTTAAAATATTCTTAGAATATTTAAAAAAATGTATAAAATTCAAAGAAGTTTACTCCTCTGGCATCACTAGATACAACCTGAAAATTTTATAAGTAACGCTCAATTTTCTCCTGCAAGCTAAGAACATACCACCCAGCCCAATGTCATTATATCCCTACTAACATTCTGTATGGTACGCTGTCCAAAATGTAGCGTATGACCCACCCACCATCATTCCACCCAACACCAGATCCACCCCGATTTGCCTTGTCAAGCAAGCTACATAATATTCGCGTGGTATAGATGGATCGGCATTAGAATCAAACACCGTTGCCACTGGCATCGCAGTTACGCTGAAATCCCTACAGCGTATTTACAACAACAAAGCCAATGTAAAAAGTTAAATACATTTAACTTTTTAGACTCATATTTACTCAAGAGTTTGCATGCGTACATTGCTATAGTATGCTGGACGCATCGTAGCGTTTTGGCAATTGATTTACACCCCCTGATAGTAACTTACATTGATAAATTCTGGAGTATATGCTGGTGCGGGTGGGTGTTGGTCTTGCTCACGATTTATTTAAATGCTGCCAGATATTAACCTATTCGTAGCTTTTTTTAAATAACTTTTATCCGACTTTCGTGACGAATATTGTGAAATTTGAGGAATTGTTTTAGAATAGCTAACGTGGATGGATCACTGACTTATAACAATGGACTGAGCGATTTGCTATTTCATGTGGCACAAAAAATATTGTGTTTCTGGATATCACCGTTAGAGCACCCTTTAAAACGATTACATAAAAATCATGTAAAACTCAACCAATCAGATGAAATTTTACACCCGTAAATCGAATTTAATTAAAAAATTATATTTTCTGGTGCCCCAAGTGATATTTTAATCGGTTATAAGGAATTAAACTCATTCCGACTTTAATTTTCAAAAGTTATTCTTAACTGAATCCTGCTTATGGGCAAGAGAGACGGAGCATGGTAAACACTATCTTTACCTTATTCCTTCTGCGGTGATTGCATCTGTAGGCCAACATAAAAACATGAAATGGCATAAGCAAATGTTCCAGAAACGCAATATTTTATGTTGGTAGCTGCCATAGGGCGAAAGAGCGAACTATAAAACTTGTGCCATGTTATAGGAAAATGGCAAAACGCTCGCTCAGTCCATTGTTATAAGTCAGTGGATGGATTTACATGGGATTTTTTGTTTTAGAATTAGTCAGTGGGCTTAATTTTTTACGTTTTTGGGGGTTTTGGGGGGAGGGTGGTAACTACGCTCATGCGTTGTCCAGTTTTGCCCGTGTGTAATACCAAATTGAAGCTTTTGCTGAGATTTATTAAATGCATATTTTCTTTTGTTCTGTAAGAAACTTTATAACCGACTTTTTTCACCCGAATTTCTTTAAACGTGATTTTCGAATTTGTGTACAAACGAGCGTGTAAGTTCTTGCGGGGCTGATTTTTCTTTTAAACGCTTCAGCATAATATTTTACATATATTTCATGTGAACATTTAAATTTTATATGATTAACCGAAGGGTTTTGATGTGAAATAAATTTTCCAGTTTTTTCGTGTAAAACGTTTTTACATGGAAGTATTTACATTAAAGTGCGATAATCTTCTAAACTATACTTACCACAGAGGTAAAAAATTACATCACAATATTCGCAAAAGAACGTAGATGCCAGTTAATATGCATATATTAGATAAATTATCAGTACGTTTACATGAATACTTGAAGTATTCTTGACGTATGCTTGAAGTAATCAAAATATCATGAAAACGCTCATTCAATGCGTAAATTTCAACTTAAGTAATTGGAATATTAAATTCAAGAAAAATTCAACTCAAGTAATTGGAATTAATTCAATCAACCGCCCTACCTGAGCCTCAACTGGATTTCAACCCAAGTACTCAAGTATTCATATAAGCCTACTGTACGTCCTGTATATGAGTTTTTAGCAAAAATTTTATGATTAGAAAATAAAATATGTATATTAGAAAAACTTTTTAAATAAATAACTTTCATAAATAAATTATAGGCTAAGTAAAAAAGTTTAATTGCAAATCTGAATCTACACAATAACAATATTTTAAAATTATATTATCTCGTTTGACTATAAATGTTTTGAATGTTTTTTATTATAAAATTTGTTTAAAACATATTTTATTCATATTGTGCAAAAGTAAGATAATGACTATCTATAATATTACGTACGTTTCTGTTTAATTGCGAGATAATGTAGAATTCTTGCTTTTATTGAGTATTCCGGCGAACGAGTATACCTACCTAAGTACAATAATAATGGTAATTGAATTCAAAAGAATGAATTAGATGATTAGATTTTTTGCGTACGTTGTGAAAGGGGATATTGAGTGAAATTATTGTATTTGCTTAATTATGGGGCATGCAGTATTTGCTGTGAATGGATTAAATGAAAGATATGACTGCATCGCTGATTTATTTAATGATGATAATGACTTCCTTATCATTCAAGAGCAAGAATAAAATATGAATATTTATATTGTGTATTATTGACATCACTGACTTTGATACATGTATAATTACTTACAGTAGCAATGAAATAGTCTGAAAAGCAGAGCTATAATTTACAGAAAATGTATTGTTTCCCTTCTTCTGAATCCCACGACGCCACTGGTTTGGACAAAGCCTGAGAACACGTTAACGTAGAGAACTAAAAAATTTTCCACGGCGCTTTCATAAAAATAGTAAATAAAATTACAAAAAAAGACTAAATCGGGCAACCTCCTCTGGGTATTGCCATATAACAATGTAGGTTTTTTACGAATTCTGTAAAAACGATTAATCCTAGACGATTTTATTGTACTAAAATGTTCTTTAGAATATGAGATTCTATAAATAATTCTAGAAATAAATGCGAAAACCCAATACAACAAACAAACTTGCACAGAGAGGTTTACCTATGAAATTACATACCTACTGGCATTCATAAGAATCGGTCTTAGACCAATTATTGGTTTTTTACTTGTTTTAGTTTATGATTTTCAATTTAATTTTTGATAATATTATAGTTTATAATGCCTTAATTTTATATATTTATATATATGTGAAATATAAAATCACATGTACATTTTATATTTTATATTATGCGTTTAGATTATGTTTTTATGTAGGCTAGCTTGCCCGTCGTTCTTTGTACCAAACAGATGTTATCTTATTGTACGTACCTCAACTCAGCCATAATAAATTTTAATTTTGAAATTTTGATTTTTTTATTAAAAAGAAAGGCAGAAAGAAATATATTTTTGTACTGATTTTAAGAAAAGAAGTCCTGGCTTCTATTGATATATACAAATGAATTCGATGCAGCTGATAATTAAAAATCGCTATAGCTACACAGGCTTTTCCAAAAATTAATAGAACTGATAAGAGCTCTATACTTTATTTCGAAGAATTCTGTTCCTTATGAATGTAGACTGTCCAAAGGTTTGACATAAATACGGCAAATGATTGTAAGGCAAATTTCTTACCAGGACTTCTAAAATAATTTCGGGAAATTGTACAGAAAAAAATGCTACTACAACAAAACAATGAAAACATTTTTGCAAATACATTGATTATGGAATTCCAATTAAACTTGTAAGTAACCATAATATGCTGGAGTTACTCAGTCTGAAGCAAACAACTTTACAGACAAACAAATTAAGCAAGGATCGACATAGAAATAAAAGCAAGTCAATAGAATTGGATATTGGATGCGAAAACTTAAAAAAACAAGCGCGAGTCGGACACGCGAGATATATTCCCGGCGAACTTAGCATTTTTCTAAACATATTCACATAACATGCATTATGTAATTATTTCCGTTCTTATTAAAAACAAGCTTCCCACGATTTCATTCGCGAAATCGTGAAAAACAAATATCTCGAGTTACAAACTCAACGTCGGTACGTTTAGCTGAATTAGCGTAAAAAAAAATCTAAGTTAAAAACTAGGAAAGAATATTTTTAAGGTAGTTAGTTCCTAATCGTGTTTTAATCAAATTGGTCGAAATAAAATAAAGTTCCTGAAATTAAATAAAGATTTCTTTTATTTTTTTTTGATTTCCTGAAAAAATAAAGTGAAAAGTGGCGCAGTCGGTAGGATTGCTGACGGTATTCAATAAGTGTTCAATTAATTATTTTCTTATTTTCTTGATTTACAAGAAGTGGTGATTACTAATTAATTATTGTCTTGATTTACAAGAAATTGTGATAACTAACTAATCATTTTCTTGATTTACGAGAAGTGGTGAATACCAACTAATTCTTTTCTTGATTTACGAGAAGCTGTGAATACTTTTGTGAATACTTTTCTTTTTAAAGAAAAAGTCGGCAAACCTTTTAATCATGATTTTGATAACGATAAGTCGAACCTAATGAATAAAAAGTGCTCGATCAATTGTCGTGTATTAATGAACTCAGACAAAGCATATAAACCAATCAGTGTTAAGGAATTAAGTAACATACAGGAAAACTACAATATGGCATTAGCATCTGTGACGGTCAAAGATGTGATGAATGAAGTTAGAGCAGTGCCAATCTTCAGAGGCGATGGAACATATGAACTGACACATTTCATCTACGAAGTCGAAACTCTCTTGAGTATGGTGACGGATAATGCAGCCAAACAAAATACATCTTCCGGATTCTGAGCAGGAAGATTCAGGACAAGGCAACCATGTCAGTGAGAAGAGTGCTAGACCAAGACTCAACATGGGATGTTATAAAGAAGCAACTCATAAATTCATTTGGAATACAGGAAACCTACCTGAAGCTTAAGGAGCAAGCAGATTCAACAAAGTTTACCAGTGTAAGTCAATATTATGAAGATTTAATAAAAATTTTAGATAGGTTAAATTTCAAATATAGTATAGATACGGAAAAACCTGTAAAATTTAAACCCGAGAATAATGAACATAATATATTGAAAGCTTTTTAAACAAATTGCCTCGTTCAGATAATATGTACCTTAGAATGAAATGTTTAGAACAAGCCTATCATGAATTGCTTCAAACAGGAATAGATTTAAATTATGAACACAGAACAAGAATTTCAGTGCAAAAAAAACCGTTTTTCAAATCAAGAGAATAACAGAAGTTTTCCTACTAATTACGCAAATAATAATAACAGAAATTTTCACACTAATTACGCAAACATTAATAACAGAAATTTTCATACTAACTACGCAAACAGTAGTAACAGAAATACTAACAGAACTCACAATAATTTTTAATCTAACCGCGACAGACATTACGACCAATACCGTTCAAATGATTTTGGAAATTTCAATAGCAGTAATAGATTTAGAAATCTCGCAAACTATCGCAGAAATAATTTCTCTGGTCAACATTCTCATAATAGGTAACATATTGCAAATAATCAACCAGAACCAATGGAGGTCGACCCTGAAAATTTTCATGTACAGCCTCGGGATACCCATTACCAATAGCTACTTTTACAATAAACGAACAAAAAATAAATTTTCTTATCGATACTGGAGCTGCTACGTCAATCATACATAAAGATCTTTTCCCCAGTTTCAAATGAGTACAATTATCTAAACCAATTTGATAACATTGTCGGGTAAGCAAGAGATAACACAGGAATTAAATACAGAGGTTCCAGCTGAATTTAATCACAACGCAACTATGAGTTGGAAATTGCTAGATTTAAAAAATAAAAGTTTTGATGCTATAATGGGACAAAATATTTTAGAATCAGTAGGTGCGAAGATAGATCGAGCAGGGAACAATCGAAATTAAAAACAAACTGAGTAAATTTATGCCTTACTTAAACAATTAAAAACTGCTCATCTAAATTCGGAGGAGCTATGGCATTTAAAGCAAATTATTAAATATAATATGGATCTGTTCTTCAAAGAGGGTAATAAATTATCTAGTGTAGCTGAAGTTAAACATCAGATAATAACGAAACATAGCCAACCAATTTATGCTAAAACCTACAGATTCCCAAAAATTCATCAGGAAGAAGTAGAGAGACAAGTTCAAGAAATGCTGGCAGGAAGAATAATAAAACCCAGCAGTTCAGCTTATAATTCCACAATTTGGGTGGTACCGAAAAAGATGGACAATTCGGGAAAACAAAAATGGCGAATTGTCGTAGATTATAGAAAATTGAACGATATAACGGTGGATGATAAGTTCCATATACCAAATATAGACTCTATATTTGACAAATTAGGTAGAGCCCAATATTTTACGACTCTAGATCTCGCTAAAGGATTTCACCAAATCCTCGTAGATGAGAAAGATAGGGCAAAAACGGCATTTTCAACCCCACAAGGTCACTACGAATATGTAAGAATGCCATTCGGACTGAAGAATGCTCCGGCAACTTTTCAGCGAATGATGAACTTCGAGCTAACGGAATACATTAATAAGTTATGCCTGGTCTACTTAGACGATAATTTAATATTTAGTACCTCCATTCAAGAACATGTCGATTCAATCAATAAGATTTTTCAAAAATTACGAGAGTTCAATTTAAAAATCCAAATGGATAAGTGCAACTTTTTTGCCAGAGAGACTGAATACTTGGGGCATATTCTCACGAATGAAGGAATCAAACCTAACCCAAGAAAAGTAGGAATTATCAAAAACCTCAAAATACCAAAAACTCGCAAAGCAATAAAAAGTTTCCTAGGCATTACCGGATATTACCGGAAATTTATTCGCGACTACGATAAAGTAGCCCAACCTATGACACAGTGCCTTAAAAAGGGCAACAGAATTAATGAACACGATTCACGTTTCATTGAAGCTTTCGAAAAACTTAAGGAACTTATAACAAAAGATCCTATTTTAAAGTACCCTGACTTTAAGAAAAAATTTGTTCTTACGATTGACGCTAGTCAGTTCGCAATCGGTGCAGTGTTGTCTCAAGACAATCACCCTATCTGCTTTGCAAGCCGAACCCTAAATGCTCATGAAATAAGGTATTCCACGGTTGTAAAAGAATTGTTAGCCATAATTTGGGCAACAAAATATTTTAGACCATACCTTTTCGGGCAAAAACTCACAATTAGGACTGATCATCAACCACTTGTCTGGTTAAGCTCATTAAAAGAGCCAAGCTCCAAATTATAAAGAAGGCGAATTCGACTATGAAATTGATATTTAAAGGGTAAAGATAATAAAGTTGCTTATTTCCTTAGTAGATTAAACACTGAAGCTCGCGAAATAAACGAAATTGAAGCCAACCAAGAAAGTGATCGATCCACGATTCACAGTGGCGTTGAAATTTAAATGATCATATCTCAATTGCAGAAGTATTAATAAATAAATACATGACCCAGATACATTTAGTTAAAAACCAAGCCGAAGAAATAATAACAAAATATCGGAGATACAGGAAAATATATATATCAGAGGAAGAACTAAGTAATAATAACTATTTGAACGATATGCTAAGAAGATTAGTAAAAAAGGAAGTTACAGGTATCTATTCTAAGCTAGAAGATACAAAATGCAACTTGTTACAGAAAGAATTGTTAGAACTTTTCAGCAATAATAAACAAATCAGGTTTATCAAATGTACGATTAGAGCCGAAGACTTAGAGAACGAGAGTGAAGCCATCAAAATAATCGAAAAAATTCATAAAGAGACAAATCATATAGGCATAACCGAAAACTATGAAGAACTAAAAAAGAAGCATTTCTTCCCAAAACTGAAAGAACTTATATACAAATATATCTACAATTGTGAAACATGTAACCTTGCCAAATACGATAGACATACCATTGTACACAAATTTAATTTATCGGAAACACCAAACTCGCCAAACGAAATTATTCATGCAGATCTATTTTTCTGTCTTCATCCAATGTTTCTTACCACAATCGACAAATTCACCAAGCATTTAATGGAAGCTAAACGATAGAAATAGCATTACCATTGTTCAGACTTTAAGACTGAGATTCTCACTCTTTGGGAAACCGAATAAATTAGTAGTAGATAATGAATTCAATAGCCTTAATATGAGAGATTTCGGAAGAATAGAAAATATTGAAATTCACTTCACATCTTCACGTTCACATACTGGAAATTCGAATATAGAAAGAGCTCATGGGAATCTAAACGAACATCTAAGAATCCTCGAAGTAGAAAAAGCTAAACTCACTCCGGAAGAAAAGGTTCTAAAAGCTATTGAAAATTACAATAACACCATCCATTCAACGACCTTAACGAAACCATCCGATTTTTCCAACAATAAGATCAGTGATATAGACAGGGTTAGAGATAGAATTCATAAAAAGAAAGCAGAAAATATATCTAAGTTAAATAAAGATAGAAAAAGCCTAGTTTTAGGCGATGAAAAAGAAATCTGGGTAAAGAAACCCAAAATAGAAAGGCACAAAACGGAGCCTCGACACATTAAGATAAAAACAAAATTTTCTAATGGCAAATTAACAGATCCTAAAAATCGTAATATACATCCTTGCAGAATTAAACGAAAATTTAAATATTTTTCTGGTAATAATACTGACGTTAGTTCTGTTATTAAACCCAAATAATGCGCTGATTAACATGGAAAAGTTAGAATCAAAAGGAGGATTCACACTACTACAACATAACGACATACAAATAATCGAAGGATACGACAGAGCCTTACATATAATCGACGTAGATATGCTAAGACAGACTTTAGAACAAATCAAGACCGACATAGATAGTATATTTGATATACATGAGGATGAAACCATTCTTAACTAATTAAACTTACAAATTAGGAAAACAAGTCATAACATAGAGACAATAATACCACACAGACAAAAGAGGGACCTGATAAATCTTGGGGGGAAAATTCTCAAATGGGTTTTTTAGTACACAAGACGACGACGATAAACAGGAGATAGAAGAACATTTAAAGTCAACCGACATAAATAATCACAATTTCATGGACACATTAAACAAACAGATTAAAGTTAACAACGATCTACAAGAAAACCTACAGATACTTACCAACAGACTTAAGGAAAACCAGAAATTGACATTTAGCCTATTAAATAACTCAATAAAAATTAATAAGGAAAACTGAAACGAATTACATTTCATTCAAGTTCTTACTAATATAAATCTATTAAATGAAGAAATAGAGAGAATCCAAGAAAATATAATTTTTGCAAAGCATAACATAATGAGCCGAACAATTCTCACCCCAAAAGAAATAGATTTTTATGAAATAGACATTTTTAAAATGCAAAAAATTAAAAGCTCTTTATTGCAAGTAGAAAATAAATTAATATTTGTAATTGCTATCCCAAAGTTCTATAAAGAAAAGGCGAAAAAATACAAACTCCTTCCTATTCCAAATGGCGATCATGATGAGCTGGTCATTGAAGAAACAGATATACTTCTTTTTAAAAATAAAGCTTATCTGGACGATGATCAATATTATTTAAAAAAATTAAAATTAGCAAACGAAAAATATAATGTACCCAGAATTTAGTGAATAACAAATAAGAAAAATGCAAAAAGATAAAAAACGTTCAATTTGAGGTAAGAGAACTAAAGCAAAATTTAATTTTGATCATAAATGCAAATAATGTAAAAATGCAAAATACCTGTAATGACTTAGAATATAAATTAAATGAAAATTATATAATAAACTTTCATAATTGCAGTATCGAAATAGATAATATGAAGTTTCAGAACCTAGAGAAGGAATTTAACCAACATATAATACTACCCAATTACTTAGAAATAGGAAATATCAGCGAAGCGGTAAATATGAAGCAATTGCATTTAATACAAATTAAAAATATCAATGAGGTAAAGGAAATAAAAAATGTAACAAGTAATAATAAAATCACCTTTTATGTAAGTACCACATTTACTGTAATATTAATTGCAATTGTAGTACTATATATTGTAAAAACAAAGTCCAATCATGTTAACGTTGAGTTGGTAACGAGATCGATAAAGGATAGAGTCCAGGAGGACATCAAGCTTAACGAGGGGGGAGTTATATTCCCGCCGAACTCAGCATTTTTCTAAATATATTCACATAATATGCATTATGTAATTATTTCCGTTCTTATTAAAAATAAGCTTCCCACGATTTCATTCGCGAAATCGTGAAAAACAAATATCTCGAGTTACAAACTCAACGTCGGCACGTTTAGCTGAATTAGCGTAAATAAAAATTTCTAAATAAAAAATTAGGAAAGATATTTTTAAGGTAGTTAGTTCTTAATCGTGTTTTAATCGAATTAGTCGAAATAAAATAAAGTTCCTGAAATTAAATAAAGATTTCTTTTATTTTTTTGATTTCCTGAAAAAATAAAGTGAAAAGTCGCGCAGGAAGGGTTCCGTACCATCGTACAAAATTTAAGACTATGTATTTTTTATTTATTTTTTCAAATGAGACTAGGCATCATGCAAAAAAAATGCTGTCATTTGAAAAAAAAGCCTGATTATGATAATAATAATGAATGAGAGTAGGTAAACTATGCTGGTTCTGGATCAAGTGCATGTGTAGGTACTTGATGTAGAACGTGGCCTTCTAGGGTACAATGTGACCTTTGTTTGACATTGAAATTGGTGGCGGTGTTTGGGGCTTGGTCTTGTAGGCTACAATTTGACCTTGAGTGTCTAAAGATGGCGGTGGTGTTGTGGGTGGTGACGTAAGTGGGGTTTGGTAAATGTGGTGGTGGTGATTGTGTTGGGTGTGTAGTAAGTGAGGATCATAACAGGTGTGTGGTCAATATGGTGGGGGTGGCATGGGTTTTCGGTTATTGTGAGGGCGTGGTCATCGGAAGCATTCGGCCAGTAAGAGCATGCTTGCGCATACACATGCCCATGTGTAAATCATTGTAATAATGCATTCAGCCAACCGGGGCCGCCGGATATTTGCGCGAATATAATTTAGGCAAAAGAGGAAATGTGTGGGTAGAACAACGGGGCTGCGAGAATTTGCAAGAACAACACCGGATGTTTGTCTAAGTTTGAACTGGGAATAACAGAAAATGTGTGGGTGTACAAACGGGGCCGCCGGATGTGTGCGCGAATATAATTAGGACAAAACAGGAAATGTGTGGGTAGAAAAACGGGACAGCGGGAATTTGCAAGAACAACACCGGATGTTTGTCAAAGTTTTTAATTGGGAATAACAGGAAATGTATGAGTGCACAAACGGGCCCGCCGGGTGTTTGCGCGAATTTACTTTGGATAAAACAGGAAATGTGTGGGTGGAACACCTGGGCCCCGAGAATGTGGAAGAACAACACCGGATGTTTTCAAAGCGTGAATTGGGAACAACAAGAAATGTGTGGGTGTACCAAAGGGGCCGCCGGATGTTTGCGCGAATTTATTTTGAACAAAACAGGAAATGTATGTGTGTGCATCTGATTTGCATTGGGAAGAACAGGAAATGTTTGGACGAACAAACGGGGCTGTCTGTTACCCTCCTGATTCCCAGAGGCACATATGCCCTGATAAGGGTTGCGCCGTAGTTCAGTGAAGAAGGGGGTGAGTATTTGTGTTACAAGAATTGGTTGGGCGCCACCTCAATTTTAAGTTGATTGAGGAACACGAGCTATGCGGCAATTACGGCAAGACGTCTAGTAAAGCTCCAAATTAATTTGTGGTTTATACACTATTCTTCATGAGAATCAATAAGATAAGAAAATTATTACTTCCAACATACTCTGCAAAATCAAAGCTCGTCTGAGTATGGAAAATCTTATAATATTGAATATATTATACCAAGACTTATTGTATATAATAAATATTTAGAGTTTCTTCGTAGAATATAATTTACATAGATCTAGTTTACAAAAAAAAAAACCGAAATTATCTTTAGTATTTAATCAAGGAACTTCCTTGTCATGAACGTGCCAAAGGGGCGTGAAGCGCAACTCTTATGGCACCTACGAATTCAATATTTAATAATACAAATGCAATTAACTATAATTGGGCTATGCACCGGCACTTCACAGACCATGAAATTATTCTGCCAAGATACTTATTACAACGCTAAACAAATTCAATCGCGCAAAAAGGATCTCTATTCAAAAAACAAATATCAATGGGATACTTATCTTCTAACAGTCCACTCTCGAGTGAGTTGATAGATGAATTCTATCTGTTACGAAGCGATTTCCTCTCTGGGGATTGGGGGATTTCCGGGATGTTTCGACTGGGGTCAGCAAGACATCAAGTAGCGGCACCTCACCGACGAAGTCGTAGTCTCGAGCCGGACATTCCCGTACCTAATAACTCAATCGCTGCACCTCTCCCTGGTCAGTTCATTGGGCGAGGCGAGTAGGTAGACGACGTCTATCGGTAGATCAGTCCTCCCTCGTCCAAGACGAATTGGGATCTTAGATCTCAACAACACAGGGTCTAGTGTATGCCCGGCTTGAGACTCTTGTGGGTCGTCCCCACGTTGGGCGCGGCTGCGAAAATGCTATTCATAGTCCACCTCCCGAGTCGACCTTCTTGTTTTTTTTCCTTTTTTTCTCCCTCTTCTCTCTCTTTTCTCCCCCTTTTTTCGGTTTTCCCGGCATGAGACTCTATTCTCGGTGGGTCGTCCCCACGCTGTAGCGTATACCCCCTTACGCTACTTTTGTTTGGCTTCTCTACGTCGGTAGACAAAACCCCATGATTTCCCAGAGCATATAATTTCATAAAATTTTGCTATTTCCGAGAAGTAGCCCTATGCTACTTCTTCGTATTAACAAATTCCTGAAAAAAATAAAGACATATTCATACATACCCGCATACAAGTCTTAGAAGCAATAACAACACCAGAATATTTTTCAGTCGAAAAATTATAAATGTGCAAAATAAGCACAAAATACAATTTTTCGGGCAAAAACTTATCACTAGTCACCCACATCGAGACGACGAAAACGGTAATTCGCCTAGCTGTAAAGCATCACGCGATACCATCACACTATGCATTACAGTAGATTCGCCCGAAATTCCAAAGAAATTTGAGCCCGAATGTACGCCAGCTGTGGTAAGCATTGGGGACTTTGGAAACGAAAAGCGCTCGTCTGTCGGTCGGGTTGAAAACAGTACGGCTGAAATGTAGGCAGACTGCGCCAGTTTAGTTTGATTCGAGGTTCTGAACGGGTACAGGCAAGAGTTGAGTGCGCAGCTCATTCCGGGAATGAGAAGAAAGAAAGAGGAGAAGAAGAGAAGCAATAAATAGTTGTGCGATAATTTTCCTGAAAAAGAAAAGAAATTCTTTTAGTGCGTTTGTGATTAAGAATTTGGATTTTATATATTACCTGTTAAATGTTAAAGTGAAGAGAATTTCCATATCGTTGCGTGATAATTTTCCTGAAAAAAGAAAAGAAATTCTTTTAGTGCGTTTGTGATTAAGAATTTGGATTTTATATATTAGCTGTTAAATTTTAAAATGAAGAGAATTTCCATATAGTTGTGCGACAAATTTCCTGAAAAAACAAGTAATTTTATTAGTTCGTTTGTGATTAAAAACTTGGATTTTCTATATCACCTGTTAAATGTTAAAGTGAAGAGAATTTCCATATCGTTGCGTGATAAATTTCCTGAAAAAGAAAAGTAATTTTATTAGTTCGTATGTGATTAAGAATTTGGATTTTATATATTACCTGTTAAATGTTAAAGTGAAGAGAATTTCCATATCGTTGCGCGATAATTTTTCCTGAAAAAGAAAAGAAATTCGATTAGTGCTTTTGTGATTAGGAACTTGGATTTTCTATATCACCTGTTAAATGTTAAAGTGAAGAGAATTTCCATATCGTTGCGCGATAATTTTTCCTGAAAAAGAAAAGAAATTCGATTAGTGCTTTTTTGATTAGGAACTTGGATTTTCTATATCACCTGTTAAATGTTAAAGTGAAGAGAATTTCCATATCGTTGCGCGATAATTTTTCCTGAAAAAAGAAAAGAAATTCGATTAGTGCTTCTGTGATTAAGAACTTGGATTTTCTATATCACCTGTTAAATGTTAAAGTGAAGAGAATTTCCATATCGTTGCGCGATAATTTTTCCTGAAAAAGAAAAGAAATTCGATTAGTGCTTTTGTGATTAGGAACTGGGATTTTCTATATCACCTGTTAAATTTTAAAGTGAAGAGAATTTCCATATAATTGCGTGATAATTTTTCTGAAAAAGAAAAGAAATTTTATTAGTTCATTTGTGATTAAGAATTTGGAATTTCTACATTACCTGTTGAATTTTAAAATGAAGAGAATTACCATATAGTTGTGCGATAAATTTCCTGAAAAAGAAAAGTAATTTTATTAGTTCGTTTGTGATTAAGAACTTGGATTTTCTGTATTACCTGTTAAATTCTGAAATGAAGAGAATTTCCATACAGTTGTGCGATAAATTTCCTGAAAAGGAAAAGTAATTTTATTAGTTCGTTTGTGATTAAGAACTTGGATTTTCTATATCACCTGTTAAAGGTTAAAGTGAAGAGAATTTCCATATCGTTGCGTGATAATTTTTCCTGAAAAAAGAAAAGAAATTCGATTAAAAAAAGTAAACCTATTAGTGCTTTTGTGATTAAGAACTTGGATTTTCTACATTACGTGTTAAGATTTCAAATGAAGCGAATTTCCACATAGTTGTGCGATAATTTTCCTGAAAAAGAAAAGGAAACTCTTTTAGTGCGTTTGTGATTAAGAATTTGGATTTTCTATATTACCTGCTGAATTTTAAAATGAAGAGAATTTCCATATAGTTGTGCGATAAATTTCCTGAAAAAGAAAAGTAATTTTATTAGTTCGTTTGTGATTAAGAACTTGGATTTTCTATATTACCTGCGAAATTTTAAAGTGAAGAGAATTTCCATATAGTTATGCGATAATTTTTCCTGAAAAAGAAAAGAAATTCGATTAGTGCTTTTGGTGACTAAGAACTTGCATTCTCTATATTACCTGTTAAATTTTAAATGAAGAGAATTTCCATATAACGGTGCTCGCTATTTAATTCGTGAGAAATTTTAGTACCTGAAAGGAGGTTCATATAACATCACGCCGAAGCGGTGTTGTTGTGATCTGTCGACGTCCCTTTTTAGTCGTAGTGTTCTAAAGATTATGATGCCAACACACTGCCACTCACCTCATTGTGCCCGCGCTGTTGCGCAGCGAAAGTGTTAATTGTAAGGCCAAAGTTTGTAAAGATCCGAAAACACCCAAAAGAGGTGAAAAGGAAATAAAAAAAAAGAGGCCAATGTGCCCACATCTCAAATCGTGCCAGTAATTGAAGAAAGCGAGGTGAATAGGCTGCACCCTTCCAGCATGTTTCCGGATCAGCGTGGGATCCATTCCTTCACTACCACTACTTCAGGTGTCGTATCTAGTTAAGATTGTTGTCCACCTTCTGCGGTCTCTATTGTTCTTTTAGAAATACATAATAATATATATATTGACAGATTCTATATGTAATATATATATTGGTTCTATGCATGCATTTGAATTAAGTTAATTAAAATAAACCAGCTAGTAGGGCACAGGCTAGACCTAGATTTTGTTTTGCAAATTTGTAATTCTCCCTACATTCATTTTTTTTTGTATTAAGTGTGAACAACGAGGTGACTTGCGGATGCCAGGCGCATTCTTATTAAATTAAAACACCATCGCACTAACGGTCTTTTCTTTCACCTAGAGGCTCTATCTACTCACGCGCTACTATGTGCTATTGTTTGTTCGAGTCACGTGTTGAGATGATCGAATGAAGGGCTGATGGTTGCTGGTGAGGTCATGCGGCGAAATTCCTGAATACACACACGCACATTTGGGGCTAAGAATCCTACACTGACTGCGACGTCTTAGCCAGGGTGGATGGGGGCGATGGGCCCAATCAGAGTCCAGTCAGGACTCCGCATACATCAGGAGTCCACGTTGTCTCTCTCCCTTCCTCTCGGCATTGGACTCGCCGGGTGGTTGCACATTTGTACGGTGTTGCTAATACATGTTGTTTTGTTACAGCTCAGCGCATCGCTGGTCATATTTAGAGTCAATCACTTTCAGCGTTTTGTTTTGGTTGCACCATGGAGACGAATCGGCAGTACGACGTGAACTAGCAATTATATTATATACCTGTTTATCTACTCTTTTCTTTCTTTTTCCTGTCCGTCTGTCTGTTCGAAGTCCCCACAAGACGGCAAGCCTCCCTCATTCAATTTCTTGTATTCTTTTTATTATCTTTTCTTTTGGTTCTCGCACAACTTTCAAGCATCAAGGGATGTGGATGGCAAGAACCACCCCAAGCCGGCTGACCGCTAGCGGCAATATGCTGTGCGCCCACCCACACTAATCCCGAGATGAGTTTTGCAGCAAGAGGTGTCAGTTGCAGCGCCTATCTGCGTTCATTGTTGGATGGATGTCGGTAGACCTGGCAATGCGCCCGCTCTTCGCTACATAGTTTCCGCTTCACAAGAAGTATAATCCCGGCTCATTGGTGCAATCTTTAATTTTCCTGGGATTGTACTTTAGTAGGCACAGCTGGAACACAATGCTCTTCCTTATATTTTTCTTAGTTTGTCCTTTTCGATTACTTTAAAAAAAAACGCAAAACTCCCAATGCTTTTCAGCGTACATCCAAAAAATGAACACTTGGTTCTTCGAAACGAAAAACCAAAAAAGAAGCGAACAAAACATCTGACACCCGCTGCACAACCAGAGATGATGAAAAAAAAGGTACCAAACTCGTTTTGCGGGTCGGACTAGATTTCTGTCAAGCTAGATGATAGCCCGCTTGTTTGGGCGTACTAGTTCTCGACCATTTCTTTTCTGAATTCTTTTCTTGGTTAATTCCTTTTTTCTTTTTTTCTTTTTTTTTGTTGGTATTCTCTGCGGCATTGGCGTGTTCTTTATTTATTTATTAATACTTCTACGTTTGTGGGCGAGTCGAAGGCAGGCCGTCATCGTAACGTTATTTTTGATTCCCTTCAGCTGTTGCTCCAAGAAAGAAGGCCAGGAAAAACAAGCGGACCCATTTAGGGCTTACCCAGGCTTGTGTCCTTATACTGTAGCAGATAAGTGCTACCCTGAATATTACCTTTAAGGCCTGTGCTAACCTATTTTTCACATTTCAAATTACCACTCCTGTTAGGTTCATACATCGATTTTTTTCTTCTCTCTACGATTCTAACCTTAATTTAAGTTCGTATTCTTTCTTCCAAATCTCTAGTTAGGTCTACTTTAATACTCTGAATTCCCTATGTAGGTCTTACTCCAAAACTTTGACTTAAACTTAGGCTTAATCTAATCCCGAGATCGGTGCAAGTCTCTTTCTTCTTTCAGGCCTATTTCTAGCCTTCTAAGATCGTTTCGACTTCTCCTCCCAGCTCTTTACATTATTTCAGGCTCCTCCTTCTAGTTATTCCCAAGCGACTGAGAATAAGTAGGGTGATCTGACAGTGAACATAACTGCAGTATTCTGATATATTTTTTTCATAACATTTAACATTCACATTCATTTTGCAAATAATTTTCCTTTTCTCTTTTGACAAATCCGGCAAATCAACCGCAACATTCCCCCTCTTCTTTCAGAAGATTTCTTCTCAAAACAATTGCGTATGGCTCAAGAAAAGAAGGTGATTGATCCTTCGTGGAACATTTGTAACTAGACATTCAATAAACGACATTCAGTCCCTTCCTAACTTGATAACATATAAAATGTGTGTGTAACTGATAATATACTAAGACCAATTGAAAACTAACAACTAAACTTTTATCCTATCATCCGCACGGCGGGCAACGGCTTGGGCGGTTATCTCCTAAGTAGAATATGTGGCACGCAAATCTTTGTATATATAGACTGGGAAAGGGCAATCTATGCATTAGCATTCAGGTTGATTAGTGCTGTAGACTCTTAAATCCTTCGCATGCCAAATACTTCGATTCCTATCAGCAATGCTCTCTAATTCGACAGTCCAAGGCGAAACCTTTCGAAGGACACGATAAGGTGCTACAAACCTAGGCGCTAGCTTAGCTGAGAAATATTTGGTTGCGTCTGAGATGGCCATATTACGTCTCCATAATAGATCATTGGGTAGGAAATCTAAATTCCTTCTGCGGAGATCGTAAGTTCGTTTGCTCGCTCGTGATGCTTTTGACAATCTTTCCTAACCTCTCGTCTAACCTCTTCCAAGCCCTTGACCGTCGAAACTATGCTCTCTCCAGGGTTTTCCTCCCGACAAGATGGGATTTTTCGATTGATGATCATTTCCCGCCCAAAGTTAATGAAATACGGGGTCATTTTTGTGACCTCATGCATTGAAGTTCGAATTGCGCATGTTATCTTATAAAGGTGTAAGTCCCAGTGTCTGTGATTATCTGAGACGTATGCCCTTAACATGGTTTTCGCCACCTGATTGGTTCTTTCGCCAGGGTTGGCTTGTGGATGGTAGAATGCCGTATACTTAGGAGTAATACCATATTCATTACGAAAGGTTTGAAATTCTTTGCTACGGAACTGCACATCATTGTCACAAATTAAATCTTTCGGAGCGCCAAATAGTAAGATAACAAAGTTCTCTAAATTCGAGATAACCATTTTACTGGTAGCCGCACGTAAACGGAAAAGCAAAGGAAACCACCCGATGAGATCCACACATATGACCTCCCAAGGGAAATCCGCGTGCGGGAGGCCATTAACCCTGCGGGTTTCTCTAAAATAGGTTTGACAGTCTGACAAATGCTACATCCCCTCACATACCTGGCTGTGTCCGTTTTCATTTTTGGGCAGTAATAATTTTGAGCTACTTTTTCATACGTTTTCTGAATTCCTACGTGACCCGAGATTGGTGGATCATGAGATTCTGTTATTATGCTTCTGCGTTTCGGTTTGGGCACTACTTGACGCCAGTTATCCACATCATTGGAAAGTGAGTAGTATTTTATCATACGGTGCTTCCAAAGAAGACCTTCCTCTACCTTAAAATCAGAATAACTGTCTGGGTTTTTCTTCTATACTAGCGATCATTCGGTCGTACCATTTGTCGTCAGTTCTTCCCACCGCAGCAACGATTGAATCGATTATTGGAACAGAGCGCGAAAGCAGATCGGGCAAAAGATGTTCCTTGCCTTTACGGTGTACCACGTCAAAATCGTACTGCTGCATTTTGACGGCCCATCGTGCCAAACGACCTGTTGGATCTTCAAATTGTGCAGCCATTTTAAGGACGAATGATCTGTTACCACCGTAAACCTTGACCCCTCTAAATAAGGTCGAAGTTTATCCACTGCCCACAACACTGCCAAGCATTCACGCTCCGTCGTCGAGTAGTTTCGCTCGCAACGATTTAAAGAACGACTCAGATAAGCCTTGGTGTTTTCTTCACCACTCCGGTTTTGAGTCAAAACCACTCCAATACCATACCCGGAAGCATCTGTGTGTACAATAAATGGGAGGTCGAAATCAGGAGAAGAAAGTATAGGGGCTCTTACAAATTTATCTTTTACACTATGGAAAGCGTCTTCACAATCCTCGGACCATATGAACTTTTTGCCCTTTTTTAACAAAGCAGTGATTGGTGCTATCATTGTCGAAAAGCTAAGGACAAATCTTCGGTACCAAGCCACCAACCCTATAAAACTGCGCACTTTTTTAACCGTTTTTGTACTAGGAATCTCACGGTCGCCGCGCATGCTGATCCACTTACATACATATATACGACATTAACCGGTAACACGTGCGTGGAGTCAATCCGATCGGACGTTGCCTTGTGTTATAGATCAATTAAATCCATTTAAACATATCCAATAAAGTAATTTAAAGCAAGTGATAGTGTTGTGCTAAACATTTTCAATATAATCAATTACATACTATAATTATTTAAATTCCGACGCGACCGTTAAATTAATAAATAACGAAAATATATTTTATCCGCCAAGTGAAGGGCTCTTCTATGCCCTATCAACATTCAATAAGCCAGCAGCACGGTAACGTTTCTTTCCGTCTCTTCATCTGTGATCAGTGCAAATGCATTAGCACTTGTCACTGTTCAGCAATCCGGGTGCACCCAGCTGTGGTCATTGAACTGCACGGTCTGAGGTATTGAAAGCAGCAATAGGCATAACACTATTGTTGTTTTTTTTTACCTCGCTGTGTCGTTGACTGCTGCTGGTGGCGCCCAAATATTTGTGTTATTGTGTGTCGCTTTTTTTTATTTTGCTTTTCTGTTTTTGCCTTCAGCATGCAGAATTTCATTCGCGGATTAAGAGCAAATCGGTTTTCGGTGTACTGCCACCTTAATCAAAAAATCCGGCAATTCTTGCGCTAGTGAATCCAAGGTCGTTTCTGATGCTGATATTAATCAGTATTACGTCCCTGGTTACAGCTTCGTGCCTCTTTTTTCTCAGCATAGAAGGATCGCAGTATATATTCGGAATGATGTGGCCTGTACCATTCTTCAAGATTTTCCTTCTGCCTTATCCCGAACAGTGCGAATGTGGAACAGCTTACCATCTTCCGTTTTTCCTCCGGCATACAATCTGCGGAAGTTTAAGGGCGACATACATCGGCACCTCCGCCACTCTCCTCATATCCCCTAATCCTTTCCCTATCTCCTTCCTGCCATGCTGTGCTTTGCATCATAGGATATCCCCTGAGCTTGGCTTAATAATATAAAAAAAAAAAAAAAAAAAAAAAAAGATTGATTTTACTTTGTCGGCATCAACCTGTAACCCATTTTCTACTACTAGATAACCAAGATACCGTAGCTCAGGTGTACAGAATTCACACTTCCCATAGTTGTCGATTAGACCAGCTTTATACAATCTATAAAAAACCTCTTCTACGACTTGTAGATGTTTCTCAAAAGTCTTCGTTACTATAATAATATCATCTAAGTAGACGAATACATGAGACTCTAGAGCACCAGCTAAAACACGGTCGATTAACCTCTGCCAAGTAGCAGGGGAATTAGTAAGTCCAAAAGGCATCCTGCAAAATTGGAACAGGCCTTGTCCTGGCAAAGTGAAAGCAGTGAATTGTTTCGAACGTTCTTCCATGGGGATTTGCCAGAAGGCTGACTTTATGTCTATTGAAGACATATATCGCGCTTCCCGAAGCTTATCCAACGTAGTTGACACATACGGAATAGGATACGCATCCTTCTCTGTGACTCTGTTCAGCCTCCGGAAGTCCACACAGAAATTATACGACCCGTCTTTCTTCCTCACCATCACGATCTCTGAAGACCAAGTACTCTTTGACGGCTCTACCACCGCGAGTTTCAACATCTCGTCCAATTCTGTGTATATGGCTTTCTGAATAGTAGGTGATACGGGATAGTACCTCTGTTTTATAGGTGCTGACTCGGTTTGGATTACGTGCTCTACCCCCATTGTTCGACCCAACCCTGTACCTAGTTTTTGCTTCGAGCTGTTAATCAAAGTCTCTTAGTGATGTCTCTGCACTCCTGTCAACTTATCTTTACAATCTAAGGAACATATGGTGCTCTGAGAATCAAGTCTGCTAAAAGCCCAGGTATCTTTATTTAGATTAGCAACGATGCCCATATCCTTCCAGAAATCGACACCTAAGATCATCTCGACTGGCAATGATGGAATAACTAACAAATCGAAAATGATTACTACTCTCTCCAGCACAATTGGGAGTTGTACAACGCATATTACGTTAATTTGCCTTCCATTAGCTAGCATTACTAGCTAATGCGTCAGCAGTGCTTATTTTTAAATCCATTGTCTTAAGCATTCCCCATAAAGTTTCACCGATAATGGATCTTGTAGCTCCAGAATCTAGTAATCCTAAAAGACTTACACCGAAAATCGAAACTTTTAGATAAGGCCGGTTCTCTTCACCTGCATGAGCAAGCACAAAATCCAGCATAGCTGTTAGTAGCCAGTCCTTATCGTTTTTAACTACCCTCCCAACAGAAGTCATATTCATGGGAACCGCGGCTTCTACCTTTATTATGGAGCTCAGCTCACCACCTAATGCTGAGCCGGGGTTCCGTTTCCCGAACTCGTTGACGTCTTTATCTAAACGTGTGATATCCAAACTAATTTTCTGTTTATTTATTGAAGGCACACTAGGGGCAGCTATGCGTTAGCAAACTAACAAATAAAATCCCCAAGGTAACTTGCGGAGAATGATTGTGAACCACTTCCTCCGAAGTATACTACCAGAAAGGTGATAAACATTACTTACCTTAAACAAATTAACATTTACTGAGCTAACGCAGTTTACTTCCTACCAAGTTTGCAGTTGCAGGGAATAGTGATACAGGAAAACCTTTAAAATGGAAACGTTCGAGTGACTCTCTGATGGTTAGTTATGTACAAAGCGATTTAACTTATCCTTATGAGGAATTCACCATATTGTTAAGCTACTCTTAATAGATGTTTACAAAAAAATTATACGTTCTTACATTCGAGCAAACGAAATTTGAAACTTGGATTACTGGCAATTTCGTTTAGAAAACTAGGCTTCGAATGGGGATTCTTTATCGCTACCAGAGGAATAACCTACCCACTAGTCGACGATATTGTTTCCTTGGACTGAGTTCTCCCAAGTTGAATGAGGTTTAGCAAACTGAATGTGTTCTTCAGCTATGTACATCTATTGACACTTAATCCATTATAGAAATAATACTAGTGGGCCTGTTTCCTAACCAAAATATTGATAGACTCAGGCTGCATATGTGTACCCCGTTTAGATTAGAGAAAAACCGCATTTTCAATTATACCTATACTACACTATTAATAGTTCCTTTACCTCTTGTTGCCTGATTAAAACTTTTCCCATGCTTTCATTAAATAATCCCTTAGATACTACTCTACTGATATACTGAAAATTTGAAACTCATTGAAAACCGATTTCGTTGTTGATTATGACTATACATAATCCAGATTATTCTTAATTTTGTCCTCGCGTTATAGAGAATATACAGTAATTTTATTCTTTCCCAAGAAATATCTACTCAAATGGTTACTATTTCCTCCAAAATGCTTTTAGTTTCGGCCGTCTATAACGCCAACACTAGATTTGACACCGTGCTTGTCAAGCAAACTTGAAGCTACCCCAATAATTTCAGAAGAGGGTAGATGAAATAGTATGACAATAATCCTAAATGCTCCCTAATTCAATACGAAAACGTCAAAAGCCTAGAGCTACTATAATTAATACTGATATTTCTGACGGCTTCGTGCCTTTCTCTCTTATTTTTGTAAGATTTATTTTTACCCTTGCCGTTGTATTTACGATTTGCCCAAAAACGAAGATTATTTACAAAATTGAGGCTGGCCCCTATCGATTCCCCTCTATACACTTCGTTTCGTTATGAAACTCCAACTAAATTACAAAATAACATGCACTGCTATTCATATATGTATGAGCACCGGTATGTAGTATAATTTACAAAAAAAACATCCAACACTTTTAGTCAAAATGCTTTCTAAAGACTCTATAAGAAACATAAATCAAGCTAAATCTAGGTATCACGCAATCGCTTAAGCTGATAGATTATCTATATCGAACTAATGGAAAAATCATAAATATTGCAAAACTCTGTACTTCAGAACTGGTACACTCACCCGTTCACTCTTATTATTTTGCCTTTGCCGAATAAACTTTGCAAAAAAAAAACAAAATCAGCAGAGCCAATGGCTGCAATCATGTTCTATATTATTTCACCAAGCTTTATAAACTAAGTATGGGTAATCCTTTTAGATAATAACTCGCTCACGCTAGTAGCACAATCCTGGAACAAAAATTTTAAATCTTTTCAACTATGTGAAAGTATCCCCCACACTTCCAAGTAAACCAGTTTCTTTTCAACTATTCTTTCAATGCTAAAATCGTTCTTTGACTTTTAAAAGAACTCCGTGGACTCAAGCTTACTCTAATAGACAACACTGGGGTTCATGAATTCAAATAATACACAATCGATCATCTGGAAATTTATTTGCAAAAAGACATAAAATATGGACGTGCACAACTATTATAAAATCAGACACAGGTCTGTAAAGATATATATATTTTTTTTCCTAAATTTATATTTGTTTTTATACGATTACCAGAAGAATTGGTTCAACAACAAAAAGAATTTGGAAATTTAAGGCTCACCTCAGCCGTATCTATTATTATGTAGGTGTAGATATGTCGACCTACGTGGAAATTGTGCAAAAAAAATCTGTCATTACTTCAATAAATTCAAAAAAAAAAAAAAAAAAAAAATCGACGCTTTGCGTTAGAAAAGAATTGTTTGTAAAAAAATCTGTTTTGGGCGTAGACACACTGGGCGCAATGAAGTCCTTGCAGTAGTACATTACATATGCTTAAACGAGACAATGATATTCGCCCTTTAATCTCCGGCAGAAACTATTGCCTATGACTAATCTGGTTGTGATAACAGGCCATTGCCAGACTCTCATAACCAACAATCTGACGGACTGAAAGTCTGATAAAAAAATTCCAAGAGTGATCGAACTTTATTTACAGACAACTAATTTTCTTCTTTTGGCATTACCGCTGCCTAGTTTTCTATAAGAAACTTTCGCCTTAAAAAAGATTTGCGTATGTACCTAGAACTCCTTCTTTAAAGGCAATTTTCTGCCATATACCTAAAAAAACTACTACTATACACTTGTAACTTGTAGCACGCGAGTGCTGAAACTCTTCTTTCAGCGTGGCCCCACGTTGGGCGCCAAAATGTTACCCTCATGATTCCCAGAGGCACATATGCCCTGATTAGGGTTGCCCCGTAGTTCAGTGGAGAAGGGGGTGAGTATTTGTGCTACAAGAATTGGTTGGGCGCCACCTCAATTTGAAGTTGATTGAGGAACTCGAGATATGCGGCAATTACAGCAAGACGTCTAGTAAAGCGAAACAATCTTTTACGGCACTGAACGCTCAAAATTAATTTGTGGTTTATACACTATTCTTCATGAGAATCAATAAGAAAAGAAAATTATTACTTCCAATATATTCTACAAAATAAAAGCTCGTCTCAATATGGAAAATCTTATAATATTGAATATATTATACCAAGACTTATTGTACATAATAAATATTTAGAGTTTCTTCGTAGAATATAATTTACATAGACGTAGTTTACAAAAAAAAACCGAAATTATCTTAAGTATCTAATCAAGGACTTCCCTGTCATGAACGTGCCAAAGGGGCGTGAAGCGCAACTCTTATGGTACCTACGAATTCAATAATTAATAATACAAATGCAATTAACTATAATTGGGCTATGCACCGGCACTTCACAGACCATGAAATTATTCTGCCAAGATACTTATTACAACGCTAAACAAATTCAATCGCGCAAAAAGGATCTCTATTCAAAAAACAAATATCAACGGGATACTTATCTTCTAACAGTCCACTCTCGATTTGTTTCCGTTTCACAACAAGTATAATTGTGAAGTATAATCCCGGCTCATCGGGGCAATCTTTAATTTTCCTGGGATTCTAC
The DNA here is from genome assembly GCA_963930735.1 of Dioctria linearis. Taxonomy (NCBI): domain Eukaryota; kingdom Metazoa; phylum Arthropoda; class Insecta; order Diptera; family Asilidae; genus Dioctria; species Dioctria linearis. Next base: position 105,769,653 of record OZ005744.1, on the reverse strand, counting down.
TTTAGTAGCCACAGCTGGAACACGATGCTCTTCCTTATATTTTTCTTAGTTTGTCCTTTCCGATTACTTTTAAAAAAAACGCAAAGCTCCCAATGCTTTTCAGCGTACATCCAAAAAATGACCACTTGCTTCTTCGAAACGAAAAACCAAAAAAGAAGCGAACAAAACATCTGACACCCGCTGCACAACCAGAGATGATGAAAAAAAAGGTACCAAACTCGTTTTGCGGGTCGGACTAGATTTCTGTCAAGCTAGATGATAGCTCGCTTGTATGGGCGTACTAGTACTCGATCATTTCTTTTCTGATTTCTTTTCTTGGTTAATTTTTTTTTCTTTTTTTCTTTTTTTTTGTTGGTATTCTCTGCGGCATTGGCGTGTTCTTTATTTATTTATTAAAGCTTCTACATTTGTGGGCGAGCCGAGGGCAGGCCGTCATCGCAACGTTATTTTTGATTCTCTTCAACTGTTTCACCCAGAAAGAAGGCCAGGAAAACCAAGCGGACCCATTTAGGGCTTACCCAGGCTTGTGTCCTTATACTGTAGCAGATAAGTGCTACCCTGAATATTACCTTTAAGGCCTGTGCTAACCTATTTTTCACATTTCAAATTACCACTCCTGTTAGGTTCATACATCGATTTTTTTTCTGCTCTCTACGATTCTAACCTTAATTTAAGTTCGTATTCTTTCTTCCAAATCTCTAGTTAGGTCTACTTTAATACTCTGAATTCCCTTACTTCTTCTAACTCCAAAACTTTGACTTAAATTTAGGCTTAATCTAATCCCGAGATCGGTCTCTTTCTTCTTTCAGGCCTACTTCTAGCCTCGTAAGCTCGTTTGGACTTCTCCTCCCAGCTCTTTACATTATTTCGGGCTCCTCCTTCTAGTTATTCCCAAGCGACTGAGAATAAGTAGGGTGATCTGAAAGTGAACATAACTGCAGTATGCTGATATTTTTTTTTTCATAACATTTAACATTCACATTCATTTTGCAAATAATTTTCCTTCTCTCTTTTGAAAAATCCGGCAATTCAACCGTAACATGTCCGATGTGTGCGAATTCGAATTGAACAACACAGGAAATCCAGGATGTACGGATTTTGAATATGAAAACGATGTCTTGTAAAAGAATTCTGAGTATAAATAAAGCAGCAAAAATTAAGAGGAGAAAATGGCAAATTTTTATGAGTAAGTATTAAACGCATTTTCTATTTAGAATTTCTTAATATTTTCAATTGTATTTTCTTATAGGGATTTCAAGCAGGCTTTTTTTGTTTCCGTGGAAAAGTTCACCTGCATCATTAAAAAGCTGAAGGCTGGTAGAGTTCTCAATAGTGAGGAGGCAACCTGCATCGTCACCAACATAGAGCTAGTTATGGATGGCTTATGTACAAAGAACCTTGGAGAAGATGACTACGAAGAAATCCAAAACTTACTAGAAGTTTTGACATTTGGCTATGGTGATTTAAATGATAATGAAGATTCGGAGTTTCTGGAACTTTGTAAAAAATATTTTAGAATCATATATTTCAGCATTAAATTTATTAGAATAAGGTGTGTGTGTTTTTACATTTCACCTAGGAAAAGCATTTAATCCCAATAAAATACTATTAATGATATTTTTACATAAATTCAAAAGTAAGACCCATTCATGTTGATTTGTATGTAACCAAATCTCAGCATTTCCTTTAGGTTGAGCAGCTCCTCGAAATCGTCATCATCCCCACAGCCAGACACAAAGAGTGCATCGAGAATTCTGCGCAAGTTGGTTAGGATGCACTCCGTGTCCTGACATTCAAGTATTTCGCCATCTTTTACTCTCCTGATAATCCAGCGTAGTTCCTCCTTAACGATCAGGAGAGTTTGCTGTAATTCGCTGAAAATTAAAAAAAGAGAACGTTAAAAGTTGTATAATTATTGTATTGTATATAATACTTACTCCTTAGCTTCCATTCTTACGCTTTATATTTGCAAAGAAATTTGGAATTTATCTGGATTGAACCACCGATTTTATACAGAAAAATTATCACCGTCAGGACCGGAAACATAAAAATTTTCACACTAAACTTATATACAGAAAAAATTGCAGAATAGGAAATAGTAAAATTCTCCCGCTAAACTCAATATTTTTTCTAGAATATATCCTGAAATTCGCACATAATTCATAAATCGCGATGCCCAAAAATTAATTTTTCTCACGTTAAGCTTATCAGAAGAAACAGAAACATTTTATTCCTCTATACTAAAGAGGTGGCGCATAAATTGCGATACTCAAAAAATTTTTTTTCCCACGCTAAGGTTTATAATCAGAAACAATAACAGGTTGTGCGTGCCATACACACACGAACGCACACCCCCCCCCCCCCCCCCCACACACACATATACACACACAGTTCTTTTATACAATTTGTGAGCTTTTAGTTGCTAGCTAAATGGGAATGATGCATATTTCTAAAAATAGAAAATTTTATATTGCGGTTATTTTTAGCTCAATTGAGACTTTTTCTCGCACTAAAGCTTATCAGCAAAAACAGCGTGTATAATTTATTTTTAGCTTGAATTAAGGTATATACGGTAAAAGATAAAATTTGAACTTTATCAGTATGAGATAAGATTCCTCTCAAGCTACATCAACGTTTATTTGATTTTAAATTTATCTGATTTAGAAGAAGTAATGGAGCAGCAACAAAGAATAAATAAAGTTTTAAACAATGTAAACGCTTGCAGCACCTATAAGGAAATTTTGAAAGTAAAATATATGCCGGTTAATAAAGCATATACGGTATTAAAGGCACGGAGATGTTCAAACCAATATGGTTAAAGGATTTTATTGGAACTGGAGGAGAATGTCATTTACCTACCACAGCGTTTTTTAGCCTTCTGCCCTCACGCTACTTTTCGTTTTTTTCTGTTCTCTTCGTCTTCTCTTTCTTCTTCTTCTTCTCTTCTCTAAATTTGTTTTTATTATTATTGTCCTTTTTCTTTTACTTTTATTTTGATTTCTCATGTACCTGAAAAGGGGCAAAAGTTTTTTTTTACTTTCGAAAGGTAGCCCTATGCTACCCTTCCATACGAAGATTTACATACACCTGAAAATGAGCAAAGTCTATTTAACTTAACAATTATGGCAAAAGAAAAAAATTCTAATTAGAGCAGAACGCGCACCAATTGGAATCTTTTTCATAAATCCATTAAAACCTGAAAAGATGAAAATGCAGTAACATCAGAATATTTTTTTTTCTTTCTTTCAAACAAAAATTCTAAATTGGCCAAAACGCGCACAATTTACAGTTTCCATGTAAAAACTAAACTTACCGCTAGTCACCAACATCGAGGAGACCAAAACGGCAATTTGCCTAGCCGTAAAGCATCGCGTGATACCAGCACACAACAGACCATCGCTGGCCCGACCGTAAACTCGGTGCTAAGGATTTCACAAAAAGTGATACACGCACACCCGTACTTAGTGAAAAGATTGCCGCCCGAATAGACTTCGGCAGTCGCCCGAGAAAGAACAGACAGGAAATTGCGCGCCTCCCGGTGGCTGAGGCAACGAACGGAAGAAATGTAGGGAGACTGCGTAAGGCAGTCAGTCGTAGAATGATCTTTGGTTCGTGCGCTTCTTTAGTACGGGAGGCCGGTGGTAAAGTTTCTTTTTTGAGAAACTCATCTGATGAGTAATATGTATCAACATTGTTAATTTCGGTACCTGTGTTAATTAGTTCAACAGCATAATTTATTTTATCCGCGAATGAAAATCGAATTTGCTTTGTTAGTGCTGCGAAGAAAAATTTCAAAGTTGTGCTAAATCAAATATTTACCTACGAATCAAAGTTGCAGAACGTCATTTTGTGTGGTATCTGCAAGGGAAAAATACAATTTGCATTAATAGTGTTATAAGCAATTTCAAAGTAGTTTAATTTGATACTTACATGTGTTCATTAGTTCAACAGCATAAATTCTTTCATCTGGGAATGAAAATAGAATTTGCTTCGTTAGTGTTACGAATATGAAAATTCATCGTCGTGTTTAATCGGATATTTGGCTGCGTTAATTAGTAGTATAGCTATGCGGGTACCAGACCACTTTTTCCATACAAAAAGTGCAAGGTAGATTCCAACTATTTTGGTGGATCACTGTGGGTTCTGGGGAGGGGGGGGGGCTGAAGTCACTTTTGTACTAGAAAGGTGACATCATCTTGAAGTCTTCTTTTAGGAGGATACTACAACAACCAATGTAGGTAGGTATGTTGACTTGGATATGTCCGTCTTCAGGCCGATACGTCACAGACCCTGAGGTCATTGACCTTTGACCCCTGACCCCTGACTCTGATGTCATTGACCTTCACACCCACACACAAACAAACACAAACACACACACACACACACGCACACACACACACACACACACACACACACACACACACACACACACACACACACACACACACACACACACACACACACACACACACACACACACACACACACACACACACACACACACACACACACACACACACACACACACACACACACACACACACACACACACACACACACACACACACACACACACACACACACACATACAATATGTCATACTAAAAAAAATTCTACCAGGCGATATTCAGTACCATGTTATTAAATTAACAACAACAACAACTAACGTAGGTAGATATGATGACCTAGGTATGAAATAGCATAATTTTTGATCTTCAGGTGTAATGCTTCTAGTTTTATTCATTGCATAAACAATTCGTACAGCCGAATAATGTAAACAAATTCGTAGTCGAATAATGTAAACAAAATTCTCACAGAGCCGAGAAAGTAAACAAATTTATGAAAAATTCTCAATAGCTGAAAAAAAACAACAACTGATATGTTGTCTTAGATGAGTAGTTATAATTGAAAATTTCTTTTGCTGAAAAAAAAAACAACTACGAATTAAAAAGCCGAGAGTGATCATGATATCTAAAAATAGATCACGGCTGCTTGTAAGAAGTAGTGGAAATTAAAGCCTCGGTGGCCAGGTGGCTGGTAATTTGATGCCGCCAAGTAAAGTAAACAATGGTTTTTGTATCTAGGAGTGTGTATTGAAAAGTCATTAGTTGTATGAAAAATTGTTTTTTATTTATTCGCATCATTAAATCTTAAATTATAAACTTTTTCTCTGTGCTTCATATCCAAAATTGACAACAATATATCTGAAGTTCTATTAATCCTATCTTGGAAGCGAAAGCGATCCAGAGCATATGTCTCCCATGGTCCTTTTCTGGGTTCATAATCAATCATATAAACTTGTGGAGCAGCAGTACTAAACTTGATCTTCATTATCACGGCTAATTAAAACAACTATTTTCACATTATTTCCTTTTTTATTATTCAACGGTTATAATAAATAATTGGATACAGATTAATATCATTCTGAATAAAATCAATTTTATATGATCGCCCGATTGGTCCTCTGTTAATCACCGAGAAATCTCCCTGGACATTTATTTTACTCAAAGTATCGTCCGAAATTGTGTTGTATCGTGAAGGAAGAAATAGTTGATAATTCTCTAAATCCAGAACCACACGAGCTCCAAATGTAGTTGTACACCTTCTCGCTCCAAGATCATGTACTCTTTATCCAACTCCATTTGGCACGTCTTCAGGGACGGTTGGTACTGCTCCAACTTCTTTAGTTCATCCATTGCGTTTGACATTATTATTATTTTCTCCTTGCTTCCTATTTGTTTGAACTCCGGAATGAAACTGATAGTGAATCTGATTCAACTCCTTAATTTATAGCCAATCTTTCAAAACAAGTTTAATCCTGTTGTAACCAATCCGCGCAGCTGAATAAAGTCATCCTCATGTAATTTGATATCACCGCTGTAAACAAATTCGCTGAATAAGTTATGCACACCTGTGAAAACAAATTTAATCGAATGAGCCATCCTCACGTAATTAGATACCACTTCACTTCCTGTAAACAAATTCGTATAAAGTAAACAGCGAGGTGTTCCTATAAAAGCGCAAGCAAATCGCTAGGAGCCATTATTCAGTTTCAGTAAGTCTCAGTGTTAATTTAAAATATAAAAAATTAAAAATGTCTTCGGTGTTAGTAAATAAAAGTTTTTCAATAATTGAAAATTTGCGAAAAGATGTGATGGAGTGTTTAAAAAATTCAGTGAATAAAGACTATATTGTTCAAAAGTGCAATAGAAACATGCATAAATTTCAAGTTGCATTTCGGAAGTGCAATAAGAGTGTTAGGAAACGACATTTCGAGCGCTGTCTCGAGCAAATTAAATCATTGAGAGCACTATTGAGAACTCCCCGTCGAGGTGGAGGAATTACTCGCGTAAGAAGAAGTGATTTTGTAAACTGGGTGGAAGTAAAGACGGCGTTTGCAGACAGAATTCGACAAGGTGTTATTGCAAATTTAAAACATATCGATCCGAAGCTATTTATGCTGCCACCAAATTATTTACGCGTCGTGTTAAAAATACCTTAAAACATTATATTAATATTAAAGTTTCTACGACGTTATGCGGTGAATTTATTAAACAAAGTGCTGACAATGAAAACATAAAAGACATTAAATATTTCCAAGCAAGAACTGCTCGAATTAGTGCAGATGATAATTTAGAGGAGTGGTTTAAATCAAACATTTTGGATCCAATACATACTCAGCTGGAAGAATTCCAGGAAAAAGACAGTGGCTGGGCACTGCACTCTATAATACATCTAGCAGTACACATCAACAAGTTTGAACAGCTTCGAGGATCTTCGTATATATCTCTACCAAAGGAGATTGCTTTAAAGCAAGCTTGCATTAATTTGAAAAATAATGATGTAGCATGCTTCACGTGGGCCATAACATCAGCGCTCTACCCTACAAATGTTCACACCGACAGGAGCTCATCATACCCACATTACTCAACTCTACTTAATTTAAATGGGATAACATTTCCCATGACACTTAACCAAATAACGCAATTTGAAGACCAGAACGAGATATCAGTAAACGTATTCATCCTAGAGAAGGAGCGTTTCTTCACCACAGTTCCAGTTAGACTTACGAAACACAGGATGGAGCGACATGTAAATCTCTTAATGTTACAAGATAACTATGACCAGGATGATGATCATATGGATGATGATGATGATGATGCCAGCAGATATCATTTCTGCTGGATTAAAGATCTTTCGGGCCTTGTATCGAAACAAACTTCACAACATAAGGCTAGAGTGTATGTATATGACAGATGTTTGCTCTACTTTTACTCTGAAGAAAAATTAACATCACACACTCCCGAATGCGAGAAACAAAACGACTGTAGGATTATGTTTCCCTCAGAGGAAAAGAAATGGTTGGAATATAAGAATTGTAACCATAAGAATCCAGTCCCGTTTTGTGTGTACGCAGATCTTGAATCAGTATTGAAGCCGATTCAGGGAAACGATCAAAATACACAGCGAATCCAGGAACATGAAGTTCATAGCATAGGATTATATTTCCACTGCAAACATGATGCTAAGCTCTCATATTACAGAGCATATCGAGGCAAGGACTGTCAAAAATGGTTTGCTTTAGAATTGCAAAAGATTGCATCCGTTGCCGTACAGGAGAAGCTGAACATCAGGCCAATGCAACCCCTGACGAAAGAGGAACGGCGTTCACATATGGAAAATACTTGCTGCCATATATGTGTAAAAACGTTTGCAGCCGATGAGGAACGAGTCCGGGACCATTGCCACTTAACAGGTAAATACTGAGAGTCATAATTCGATTCATTTTTTTTTCATAAATTCTTTTAACAGGAAAATACCGAGGGCCAGCGCACAATGCATGCAGTCTGATGTACCAAGATTGCTCCATAGTTCCAGTCATTTTTCACAATTTATCTGGATATGATGCCAACTTCATTATTAAGGATATAGCTACATCTTTCCCAGGAAATGTTGATCTCTTGCCAATAAACAAGGAAAGATATATCTCGTTCACCAAGCACATGGACGGCAGCTACATAAAATTCAGATTCATCGATTCCTTCCGTTTTATGGCTGAATCTTTAGATAAGCTATCATCATTGCTGCCGATGGATAAATTAAACACTACAAGATCAGTATGGCAGGGATTGGATGATGACACTATCAAACTTCTTACACGCAAGGGTCTTCCCATATGATTTTATTGATGACTGGGATAACTTGGATTTCCGGAACTTGCCAACACAGGAAGCGTTCTACAATAAACTGACTGACAGTGCTATATCTCCTGAGGACTACAATCATGCTGAAGAGGTCTGGCAAAAATTTGAAATACAAACACTTGGTCAATATTAAGATCTATACCTTAAGACTGATATTCTCCTATTGGCCGATGTGTTTGAGAACTTTCGAGAAGTGTTCATGAAGACATACAATTTAGATACAGCACATTATTACACCATGCCGGGCCTAACATGGGATGCTATGCTAAAATACACTAATATGAAATTAGAGCTGTTAAACGACGTTGATATACTGCTATTCATAGAGAGAGGCATTCGAGGTGGTATAAGTCAATGTTCCAACAGATATAGTAAAGCAAATAACAAATATATCGATGATTTTAAGCCTGAGGAGAAAGAGAAATACTTGATGTATTATGATGTGAATAACCTTTATGGATGGGCCATGTCACAGCATTTACTAACCGGAGGATTCAAATGGGTTGATGTTCCCAATATTGACGTTTCCGCAATTCCTGATGATTCTCCAACTGGATACATATTCGAAGTCGACTTGGTTTATCCTCAACATCTGCATGATAAGCATAAGGACTTACCGTTTTGCTCTGAGCATGCAGCACCACCTGGAGCAAAATTAGAAAAGCTTCTGACAACTTTACATCCAAAAATTAAATATGTTATACACTATCGAAACTTGAAGCAATGCTTATCACATGGACGCATCCTGAAAAAAGTGCACCGGGTACTTCAATTCGACCAATCAGCTTGGCTTAAACCATATATTGACTTAAATACCACCAAACGGATGCAGGCTAAAAGCGATCATGAGAAGGACAGCTATAAGAAGATGAATAGTGCAGCTTTTGGTAAGACCATGGAAAATGTACGCAAGTATAGCGATTTGAAGCTTTGCTAGAAGTGGGAAGGTCGCAATGGTGCAAAAGCTCGGATTGCGGCACCCAACTTCCACAGTGCAACGATATTTGATGAGAATTTGGTTGCTGTGGAATTAAGGCGACTGAAAATATTATTCAATAAGCCGCTGTATATAGGAATGGCAATTATGGAAATTTCGAAAATATGCCTCTACGATTTTCACTACAGTTTTATGCAGCGTGAGTATGGAGATAAATGTAAAGTCATGTATATGCTTGTATTTGTAACTTTATACTTTGCAGGAGCAACAATCTTTATATGACTGTATGCAGTTGAAAGCAGTTGTTTCTCATTGGAGGCGTTGATATAATGTGGTCTCATTTTTGTAGTTCGATGTATTCTTGAATTATATTCAGTGATCAATTTCTTTACCATACCAATCCACTGATAAGTTCCATTAAAGCTGAATTCCTTCCACATCAGATCCTTTAGAGTTCGGTTAAATCGTTCCACTATTGATGCTTTGAGGAAACTGTACGTAGAGTAATGATTAATTGCATGCTTCCGCATTAGATTTTTAAAGAGGCTGTTGTAGAATTCCTTTCCTTCATCAGTCTGCAGGTTTTTAGATATTCGTCCCTCGCTTAATATAGACTGCATGGCATCTCTTACTTCTACACCAGTTTTTCTTTTAATTGGAATTGCCCATGCATATTTGGAGAAGGTATCAATTACTGTCAGCAGATAGCGGTAACCCTTGTTCACATACTTGTAGGGATCCATTTCAACCAAGTCTGCCTGCCACAAGTCATCTAGTCCTTTGATAATCACACGACGTCGTTTAAAATTTTTTCTCGCTGGTTTCTGCAGCTCATTTACCACTTGTCTCTTACTCATCGTAATTGTAAATGAAACAGATTTCTCAAGAGTTTTTACGCATATACACCATCTTTTGGTGTCAAGTCTTTCTTATTTATTACTGAAGTAAACAGATAGTTTTCAATCTTCGCGGTTTCATCATTGATATATAGCGTTAAATTTGTCACCTCTATATTAATAGTTTTTCTTTATTTCTTCAACACTTATTTTAATTTTCTTGTCAACATAGTCTTTGGTAGTAGCATTATCAGTTTCAAAGGGTTCACCAATTCGTTTTATACACTTTGAGTTTAGATCGTAGTCTCCGTTTATCGTTAAATTAAATCCAATACCCCGCTCTCCTTGTTCACCAGCTGAACCATGAGCTCCTCGTTTACCATCTGGTCCTTGAATTCCTTGTTTACCGGCTGGTCCCTGAGCTCCTGTTGGTCCACGTTCACCTGCTTTTCCAAGATATCCTCGCGTAGAGAAACGTCCAAACTTGTCAACGCTCATCTGTAGATAGTGAAGAAGTATGGTAATGAAGTAGTATTTAAACTATAATATCTGCTTCTCGCAACTCCTCCAGGATAGATACAATTTCATTCTTGTGACTGGTGTTTCCAGCCTGCTTTGATGCCATTAGAAGGCGCAGTCTATTAACTAATTCATTTGGATCATCCCAGTAAATTTGATCAATGTCTTATTTAGGCAAACGCATTAGTCCCTTGCCTTTATGCTGTATAAGTTTACTGATTATAGCTTTATACTTAGCCTCTCTAGTACCTTTTATTTGTCCATTGGTATCTCTCAAAATAGATCCATAATTAGTTAAATCCTCTTTAGTATATAGACTTTTTACAGGATCTTTCATAAATAGCAGCTCACATAACCCCAAAGTTGTTTTATAGCTCTTCCCCTTGATAACAATATTTCCTACATCATCAACATCAAACGTTGAATTACCGATTCTCCACGCGTTGTCATCATAGTAAACTCCATAGGTTGGATCAATTTTAGGGCTATTATCAGTGAATAGCTTTAAATAGTTTGAAACTATGTATCAAGACGTATCGGGGGAGGTGACAAGAGACCTTCCTGTCAATGTTCTTGAATGTTTAGGTGTTGCGAATTCTTCTTCAGATGTTAAGGAATAATCTCCATAATTTATAGGTGTGCTGCTAGCCTCCATTTTCACATATTTTCGTTTTGGAGGAGTAAAAGGTTCCACAATTTCGTTGTCTTCTTCTTCTTCTTCTTTTGGTTCCAATTTGACTGGTGGCTCGTTTTTGACTCTGGTAACAAACTCTTTTAAGGGTTTGGTGATTAGCTTGAAAGTTTCTTCAAGTTGAGCTTCTGCTTCAATCCTTCCCGCCTTTAGAGCTTAAAATTTCCTTCGCACTGCATTCCTTGTCTTGATGATTTCTTTTAATAGATTTTCATTCATCTTCGATATTAACTGAATAACTCTGAATAGCTCTGGTAACAAGTAAACAGCTTTCCAAACAGCTCTGATAACAGCTTAACAGCTTTCCGAACCGCTCTGGTAACAGCTTAACAGCTTTTCAAACAGCTCTGATAATAGCTTTACAGCTTTTCAAACAGGTCTGATAATAGGTGAACAGCTTTAATCTACTCAGCAGGTCCACAGGACTCGGTGTGCTTTCGGCAGAGTTACAACTTCGACTTCTGAATATTTCGCATGTTTCATCCTTTTATAGTACAATGAAGGTATCAAATCCTTTACGGTAGCGCCCCTTGTTTAATGAGCTATCCTTATCAATCATCAAGAAACCATATTCATCCTTCCAACACTCAGCACAGGCTCTTCGAAATGTATCAAACTTCATGTCTGTGTTCACATGGTCATTATAGATATGTTTCAAATTCAAGACATCTTGCTTGAATAAGATGATTAAATTAGCATTGTCACGTATTAAGTGCTTTGGTATATGCGTATATGTTTGACAGAGATCGAAGCTGTCTATATCTTCGTGACGACCCATGCAAAAATAGGATCGCACATTATCTTGCTTTTCACATGCTACATCATCGAAAATAAACACTGAATGTGATTTGGCTTCCTCTGGTGGTAGAACGTCGCAGTTGTTTGAGAATGTATAATACCCCAATCCTGATATGGGGGTCATCACTCGCTTCAAGTATTCATACTTTGGTTGATGTAAGGATTAGGAATATATGTAAATATTTTCATATCTGAGACCATTGGGATGTTCCAGCAAACTTATCATAACATTAGTTTTTCCACAATTCGATGGACCAACAATGATGCTCCTTATACTATTAGGCAATAGGGGACCATGCTTCTTTTTCACCTTCATAACAGCTAAATCAGCATTTCGAACAGGAAAAGCTTGTTGTTGTTTAATGAACCGCATATTGAAGACTAACGGGATTCATATAAGTACACCTGTTTATATTACATTTCAACAGTATCATCGGAACCTTATAAGATGTCAGATCACAAATCGAAACGCTCCAGAAAATCTTTGAAAGGGGGAAGAAGACTACTAAATTCAATCATCAACAAATTACCTGTAGAATTACATCTACCAGGATACCAGTACTGTGGACCAGGAACAAAGTGGATGCAGCCTGCAAGGAACATGATATAGCATACTCACGACATAAAGATACAAGTGATCGATATATAGCTGATAAAATATTAGCTGAAAAAGCCTGGCAGCGTTCAAGATCTACGGATGGAAATTTGAGTGAACGTGCCAATGCCTGGCTTATAACAAACGCAATGAAGGCTAAAATTAAGCTAGGTATGGGTCTTAAGGCTAAAAATAAACGCCAACCCACATTCCGAGAAGCAGTACGAAATGCACGTAAGATTTTAAAAATCAAAAAACCAAAAGACTTGATGGAAGCTACAAAAATAGCTCTAAGTGCAGCTAAAAATATTGTGAAAAGAAAGAAGAAATCAATTAAAACTCCACGAGTGATACCTGTACCAAAGTTTGGCGGAGCACTTCCGTTCCTCATCCCGTTGTTTGCAGGGCTTTCAGCATTGGGAGCACTATCGGGAGGTGCAGCAGGCATAGCTAAAGTAGTTAATGATACCAGTGCGGCAAAGGCAAAATTGGAAGAAAGCAAACGTCATAACCAAGCAATGGAAACTATAGCGGTTGGTAAAGATGGAAACGGGCTGTTCTTGAAGCCATACAGAAAATGACTTGGACTCTATCTACAACCTCAACCAAAAAACTATTAAAGACGCTACCCAAACGACCGCTAAACGAGTTGGATCTTCACAAGTATACCACACACTTGCCGCACTTCAGAGGAGTATTTATGCGTGATAATCTACCTAAAGAGCCATGGAAGCGAGAAAGCGGTATTGTTAACTTGGACATCTCAACTGGAGCAGGCACACTGGGTAGCTTACTACAAGAAAGGTGATAACATCGAATATTTTGATAGCTTTGGCAATCTCCAACCACCACGGGAGCTCATAAACAACGTGGGTAGTAATATTACGTACAACTACAGTTCTTATCAGAACTATGATGCAGTAATTTGCGGTCACTTATGTTTAGAGTTTTTATATAATTGTTATAGCCATTAATTATTATCTATAAATAAATGTATCTATATTGAAATTGTGACAGTTCATTATCAACCGCCATGTCATTCTCACGGGAAATTCATCTCTACTCACTGCTGAGTACTTTCCCCCGCTGGAGCTAGCAACGGATTATGTTTGTGGATTAATTGATTTTCAAACATACAACTCTATATCATTTATTGATGTGAGCAATAATCTGGTTCATGTAGGGAATGAGGTTGTTGAGATACCTGTTGGATCCTATGAGATTGATGATATAGCAAAATATGTACAAGGATACTTGGATAAAGAAGGGAGAAGGATAAAGGTTACAATAAAGGCTAACAATAATACATTGAAGAGTGAAGTTAAGGCAACTGAAGAAATAGATTTTGAAAAGCAGAGATCCATAGCTCCTCTGCTAGCATTCAGTAAAAGAAACTTATCTGCTAATATAGTGCATACATCAGAGTAGCCAGTCAACATCATTAAAGTAAATACTATACGCATCGAATGTAATATTATATCAGGATCATTCTTCAACAACACACAAGTACACACTCTCCACGAGTTTTCACCGAACGTTGGGCCTGGGTATAAAATAGTGGAGGTACCCAAAAATGTAATCTATTTGCCTGTGAACACCAAACGTATAAGTTCTCTAACATTGAAGCTCCTTGACCAAGACGGTGACTTAATCAACTTCAGAGGAGAGATTGTAACCATCAGGTTACATTTGAAGCCACAGCATGTTGATATACAATAATGATGAATACGAGCTCGGAGCAGACAAGATCATTAGTCAGCGGACAACCTTGAAGCGATCAAGACCTATATTAACACCTGCAAATACAGCATATTTACAATCGATAGGCTTAACGCTGAAGCAATGAATAAAGGAATACTAGATATTGCACCAGACGCTCGCTTTGATAACAGTGTTACTAAATTTGAACATCACTCCTATTCACCATTTCTAACATCATTTAAAAACAGCGATGAATTCGGTATCTCTGTACAACATCAGGACTTGAATCTTCTACCCAGCAGGAGTTTTCTTTACATTGAGGGGTCGCTAACAAAGCTGGATGGAACCGTTTCAGCAACTGCAAAATTAGCTAACAACGCTCTACCATTTCTTTTTGAGGAAATACGCTATGAATTGAATGCAGTGGAAATCGATCGTACAAGAAATCTTGGGATTGCGACAACATTAAAAAACTATGTATCGCTAAATGCAAATGTTAGCAGGATACTACTCGACGGCAGTTGGTCACCAGATTCATCCGTTATACCAGCCAATGGACTGTTTAACTATTGTGTACCTCTGAAATATTTATTGGGATTCGCTGAAGATTACAAGAAAATTCTGATAAATTCCAAACATGAACTCATATTGATCCGGAGCAGGACAGACGATAATGCCATTATATCACCCACTGATGTGATGAAAATAGAAATCACCAAACTTCAATGGAGTATTCCACATGTTACAGTATCCGATGATGAAAAACTGCTACTATTTAAAATTATCGGGAGAGGTCGCCCGATACAAATACCATTCCGCAGCTGGGACATATATGAGTATCCAGTACTACCGGAGTCCACGCATCAAACCTGGTCAGTTAAGACTTCCACTCAACTGGAGAAACCTCGATTTATCATCTTAGCATTACAAACGGATCGAAGGAACGATAAAACCAAAGATGCAAGCAAGTTTGATCACTGTCAACTCACCGATGTTACAGTTCATTTGAACTCAGAATCATATCCCTATGATGATTAGAATTTGAAATTTGATTTGAATAGATACGCATTGCTGTATGAAATGTATATAAAGTTTACACAATCATACTATGGTCATCAGTATCAGCCGTTCCTCACATGGGAAAAGTTCAAAACCGATGCTCCGATCGCTGTCATTGATTGCTCACATCAAAATGAAACAATAAAAGCTGGACCTGTTGACATAAGGCTAGAATTCAAGACATCTGAAAATATACCGGCTAATACAACAGCATATTGTCTGCTTCTACACGATCGAATAGTGGAATACAGTCCGTTGACAAGTGAAGTTAGAAAGTTAAATTAAAAAGATGGCTGTCATCGTAGACGTCCAAGGATTCAAAACAAATCTCAATAAATTCATCACTAAAGAACTGGCA
>OZ005744.1:105748955-105751455 GCA_963930735.1 Dioctria linearis | reverse complement strand
AAAGAAACTACAATTTGCATTATTAGCGCTGCGAATAAGAAAATTCATAGTTGTGTTAATTGGATATTTACCTGGGTTAATCTTTTCAAACCTGCATCAGCAGCGTCATATTTTTTCTTGTTGTATCAGCGAATGAAAATAGGCGAAGAATTAAATTCTCCGAATAGAGCAGTATATGCATACTAGTTTCGAAGCGACATATTGGTGATTTCATTGGAGATGCTTTAATTATGAGCTTACCTGGCACATGACCGGTGGTTTGATAAAGTAAGAACGCGGAGCCTGCGTACGGGGCCCAAATTTAGTAACTCAAGTGAAAGAAGAAGACGGATTTCACCACAACCTGCCTCAGTCGTCCGACCTGTTATGAGTAGTTACGCTATCGGAGTTTTGGACCACTTTTCCCATACAAAAATGTCCGGAAAATTCAAACTGTTTTAGTCTACGTCACAGGGCCTACCTGGGGGAATTCCTTCCTACCGTCTGGCTGACCAGGGGATGACGTAATCTGGTTGGCTGATCCCCGTAAGCTGTTCAAGCTCTTGTCTATTTTTTAATAAAATAATGTTGGATTTTTTTGCTGGGTTTTGTAAATTCCGATGCGCTCTGCCATGAGGTGTTGTCTGAATATTCTTTAAACTTGCTATATACGCTTAGAGTTGTGGGGACAGAGACATCGGGACACTTTTACCAGGCTGGACACAAATACACACCCACACAACACACACACACACACACACACACACACACACACACACACACACACACACACACACACACACTACGTCATACCAAAATGTTTCCTACCAGGCGATATTCCGTATTGCACCATGTTATTAAATTAGCAACAACAACAACTAACGTAGGTAGATATGTTGGCTTAGATAAGAAATTGCCTAATTTTTGATCTTCAGGTGCAATGTTTCTAATTTGATTCATTGCGTAAACAATTCGAATCATGTTAACAAAATCGCAGTCGAATAATGTAAACAAAGTTCGCACAGACCCAAGTAAAGTAATCAAATTGAACGATTTATGGAAGATTCCCAATTTCTTTAGCTGGAAAAAACAAATATGTTGTTTAAGATGAGTTATAATTGAAAATTTCTTTTGCTGATAAAAAATCAGTTACAACTATAACGTAAGTTGTGGTCTGTATGTATCTTTTATAAACAAGAGTGTACTGCCCGTAGTTAGAGCGTACATGCAATAAATGAAAGGTGTAGTGAAATTTTTGCCACTGGTATAAAGCTAGTGGTTTTATTCGTTTATTTACTGCACTAAATGTTTCAAGTTCAATAAATACTGAAACTTGAGTACTATAAGATATATATATATATATATGTTCTAATATAAAAAGTTGAAAGCAATGTTTATTAAATGATTAATATATCAATTTGGTTTACACAACTGTAGCAATTGACTTGTACTCACCTGATCAATATATAGCAGCTGATTTACTTGACCTTTTATTTGACTGAGGTATGGGATGAGGATATTCTTTATTGCAGTCGATACCCGCAATAAAGTGGATTTGTTAGGAATTGTCTTTTTACAGTCGAAACCCGCAATAAGACTCTTTATTACAGTCGATACCCACAATAAAGTGTTTTGTGTTAGTGATTTTCTTACGACAGTTGAGACCCGCAGCAGGAATCTTTATTACAGTCGAGACCCGCAATAAAGTATTTGTGTTAGTAGTTGTCTTACTACAGTCGATACCCGCAGTAAGACTCTTTATTACAGTCGATACCCGCAATAAGAAACTTTATTACAGTCGAGACCCGCAATAAAGTTGTTTGTAAGTAATATATTATCTCAGTCGAGACCCGAGATAATATTCTTTAGGTCAGTCGAGACCCGACTTAAAGTGAATGTTAGTATATATCTTAACTTCAGTCGAGACCCGAAGAAAGATTCTTTATTTCCGTCGAGACCAGAAATAAAATGTAATGTTAGTAATAATTTTTATTGCAGTCGCTACCCACAATAAAAACCTTTAATTTAATCGCTATCTAAAACAAACTCCTTAATCCAGTCGGTACCCAGAATAAGAATATTTTATTTTAGCTGTCAATTAAACCAAGTATTTAATTTAGTAAAAAAATACACTAGGAAAAATCACTGGGAAAGAACACAAAGGAATAAAATCGCCAAGTTAATCACTGCACTGCTAAATCACAAAAGAGAACGAATCAAGTCAAACTGCTGTTTATATAGCCAGAGTTTGCGCACGGCACCAAAGAACGGTAGTCAACGGCGCGTGGCAACAATATTGGCATAGTAACAACTTGCATAGCAACAATAACCTGACCTAGCAACTGCACTTCATCATTGAGTCATAAAGTGTTACCATTTTAGTTATTATTGTCAACAAGCTGCACTCAACTTATGACTATATTAAATATTTTGCGTAAATTCAATTTATTTCGAATCCAGTATAGTTTAAATATCAATAAATAAAACTTTCGCCTTTGTTTAATTAGCAATTTTACTTACG